>JALIGW010000036.1:4633064-4663064 GCA_023053685.1 Diadophis punctatus similis | reverse complement strand
CCAGGCAGAGATGGTATTTGCCGGTTCTCCGAACTACTCAAAATTTCCGCTACCGGTTCTCCAGAACCTGTCAGAACCTGCTGGATTTCACCCCTCCCTCCCTCCCTCTCTCCTTCCTTCCTTCCTTCCCTCCCTCCCTCCTTCCCCCTCCTTCCTTCATCTCTTTCTGACTGTTCTCCACTCTTTCCTCCCTCCCTTCTTTCCTCCCTCCCTTCTTTCCTTCTTTCCTTCTTTCCTTCCTTCCTTCCTTCTGATTTTGCTTCACTCCTCCCTCCTTTTCTTCCTTCCCCTTTTTCCTTCCTTTCTATCCTTCTGACTGTCCTCCACTCTTCCCTCTCTCCTTCCCTTCCTTCCTTCCCTCTTTTCCCTTCCGTTCTTTCCTTTTGACTTTCCTCTACTCCTCCCTCCCTTCCCCTTTTTCTTTCCTTTCTCTCCTTCTGACTGTCCATCCACTCCTCCCTCCCTCCCTCCCTCCCTTCCTTCCTACTCTCCTTCACTCCTCCCTCCCTTCTTTCTTTTCTTCCCCCTTTCCCTTCCTTCCTCTCCTTTTGACAGTCCTCCACTCTTCCCACCCTCCTTCCCTCCCTCCTTCCCCCTTATTCTTTCCTTTCTTTCCTTCTGAATCTCCTCTACTCCTCCCTCCCTCTCCCTTTTTCTTCCTTCCTCTCCTTCTGTCTGTCCATCCACTCCTCCCTCCCTCCCTTCCAACTCCTTCACTCCTCCCTCCCTTCTTTCCTTCCTTACCCCTTTTCCCTTCCTTCCTCTCCTTCTGTCTGTCCATCCACTCCTCCCTCCCTCCCTCCCTCCCTCTTGTCCTTTTGTCCTTGCTTGCTTGAGAGAAGAAAGCCATTAACTTAATTGAAAATTACAGACATTGCAAAAGACGATGACCTCTGGATGGCAGGGTGTCTGTTCTGCACCCTGCGGATGTCTCCCTTGGGATAACTGTGCCCATCTCTGAATGCTAATTCACGTATTTTTCTAGTCTCCCAGGGTTGAAGGCCCAGTTAAACTGGGAAATCTAAAACCCCTTCCAGAGGGTAAGGCTGGCCCATCTCTTGTTGCCAGGAAAATGGTTAGATGGTTCTGTGAAATCACCAGTGATTGCTTTTGACCTGATACTTGGCTTCCAAGTATCAAGGACCACAGAGGCCTTGGCTTATCACATCATCATCATCATCATCATCATCATCATCATCATCATCATCATCATCTTTTTTATTCATTTAACATGAAACTCAGTCAACTGAACATCTAAAAAAGTGTCACAAATACCATTAGCACAAAAAAGTGCTAATGGTTGATACGGGTTGCTGCCAGCGTCCTAGGTATCAACCAAGTATCTTCTTAAAATATACGATGTTCCGAGTAGCGCAATTTTTTTGCTGTTTGTGAGAGCCCCAACACTTGCGACCTTCAAGGAGAGACTGAACTGCCATCTGTCTCAAATGGTGTAGGAACTCCTGCTTGAGCAGGGGGTTGGACTAGATGACCTACAAGGTCCCTTCCAACTCTAATAATAAATCTAAACCATTTGTCTGAAGTGGTGTAGGGTTTCCTGCCTAAGCAGGGGGTTGGACTAGAAGACCTCCAAGGTCCCTTCCAACTCTGTTATTCTATTCTATTCTATTCTATTCTATTCTATTCTATTCTATTCTATTCTATTCTATTCTATTCTATTCTATTCTATTCTATTCTAAATATATACATGTATATAATATATATACAACTAAATATATACATGTATATATAATATAATACAACTAAATATATACATGTATATATAATATAATACAACTAAATATATACATGTACATATATAAAGAATAAATACATAAATATGAGTCATGATAGACAAGATAGCAGTCTTCCAATATTTGAGGGGCTGCCACAGAGAGGAGGGAGTCAAACTATTTTCCAAAGCACCTGAGGGCCAGACAAGAAATAATGGATGGAAACTGACCAAGGAGAGATTCAACCTAGAAATAAGGAGAAATTTTCTGACAGTGAGAACAATCAACCCATGGAACAGAAGTTGCCTTCAGAAGTTGTGGGAGCTTCATCACTGGAGGCTTTCAAGAAGAGACTGGATTGCCATCTGTCAGAAATGGCGTAGGGCCGTGATGGCGAACCTATGGCACGCGTGCCACAGGTGGCACGCAGAGCCATATCGGAGGGCATGCAAGGCGTTGCCCTATGTCAGTTCCAGCGCGCATGTCCATGCTGGCCAGCTGATTTTTGTCCTTGGGGAAGGCAGTTTTCGCCCTCCAGAGGCTTCAGGAGACTTCCCTGAAGCCTCCAGTGTGCAAAAAATGGCCCAACAGGAAGTTCAGAAAAACTTCAGGGAAGCCACATGAAGCCTCCGGAGGGTGAAAAACGGCCCAACGGGCAACCCAGAAGTCCGTTTTCCCGAACTTCTGGTTTGCCTGTTGGGCCGTTTTTCACCCTCCGGAGACTTCAGGGAAGCCTCCTGAAGCCTGGGGACAGCGAAAAACGGCCCAATGGGCCAACCGGAAGTTCATTTCCAAACTTCTGGTTGGGCCATTTGGCCTTTTTTCGCCCTCCCCAAGCTTCAGTAGTCCGGGGGCTTCAGTGAGGCCTGTGCGGGGGGGGCAGCGCAGGGGTTGTGCACATGCGTGGGGGGAGGGCATGGGTGTGGATATGGGCACGCGCACTAATGTGCACACGGACATCCTTTTGGCACACAAGTCAAAAAAGGTTCACCATCACTGGCGTAGGGTCTCCTGTTCGGGCGGGAGGATTGGACTAGACGACCTACAAGGTCCCTTCCAACTCTGCTATTCTGTTCTGTTCTGTTCTGTTCAGTTGTCAGTCATCTGAATTTTGATCATGTGAGCATGGGGATGCCGCAAAAGTCGTAAGTGTGAAAAGCGACCCTAAGTCATATTTTCAGTGCTGTTACAACTTTCAGCGGTCACTAAAGGAATGGTTGTAAATCAGTGGTGGGTTCCTACCACTGCGGTCCACTCTATAGCACCCGTAGCGGCCCACTGGTGACATCACAGTACCGGTGCGGTCGGTTGCCAGTGCCTGGGTGCCGCCATTTTTTTAAAAAAAATGTAATTTTTTTAAAAAAATTTCTTTTGTGCATGCCCAGAAGCCGAGCTTCCGGCACTGCGCATGGGCTGCCTTCCTATCCCACAGTGAGTCCAGGCTGGGGAGGATGGCTGAGGGAGCGCGTGAGACGCTGAAAGAACGGGCGGCTATCTCCATTCCCCTCCCTTCAGCAGTCTGAGAAGCCACGAACGCGCGGTGATGATCCCAGGCATTTTCGCACGTTCGAGGCTTCTCGAGCTGCTGAGGGGAGGGGGAACGGGCAGCAGAAGCCTAGGATCATCAAATGGGGAGAAGCATTCAGGCCGGATGGAGCCTCCTAGAAGAACCGCTGCCGCGGTCTTGCTGCTCCCGCTGCGGGAGGCTGCGTTGCAGGTGGGCAATGCCCCCCTGCTTCTCCGGCTGCTGCCAAGCTCCCGAGGCTCACGCCCACCCGTCACATGCTGGCAAGCCACACCCACAAAATAAGCCACGCCCACAGAGTGGTAGTAAAAAAATTAGGAACCCGCCCCTGTTGTAAATCAAGGACTACCTCTACCTGGAAACCCTAGTTTAAAACCATCTGTACCAGACAGGCTAACCCACCCCTCCAAGTTTCAAATCTGCCCTCAAATGAAGGAAGAAGTCCATGGTTGTCCGTAGAAGAGGCAGCCTTGAAAATTTAATAAATAAAAGGCAACAACAAGATTATGTACTCAAGAAGTTCACCGATTCCCTTCTACAGCTTGGTTGACAGCCTGTGATTAAAGACTAGCATTCTTTCCTGCTCTTAAAATTCTAATTCCAGGCCTCCGCTGTCTCTTTTTGGCAGCCCTTCTGAAATGGATTTGACAAGTACATGTACTTCTTGGCAGACAGACACATGATGTGAGGAGCAGATCTGAAAGCCAGCGTCCCACAGCTCGCTCTTTCCCACATACGCAACAGATGTTTGCTTAAAGGGAGGAAGAGTGTAAGGTCACCAGCTGTTGGCATCTGGGCTTACAAAGCTGCCCTAGAGGAGTGTTTCTCAACCTTGGCCACTTTAAGATGTGTGGACTTCAACTCCCAGGATTCCCCAGCCAGCAGTGCTGGCTGGGGAATTCTGGGAGTTGAAGTCCACACATCTTGAAGGCTATATTGACTGTGGGATTTTGGGAGTTGAAGTCCACGCATCTTGAAGCATGCTGGCCGAGGAATTCTGGGAATTGAAGTCTGCATCCTGAAGCAATATTGACTGTAGGATTCTGAGTGTTGTCCTCACATCTTGAAACATGCTGGCTGGGGAATTCTGGGAATTGAAGTCCACACATCTTGAAGGTATATTGACAGTGGGATTTTGGGAGTTGAAGTCCACACATCTTGAAGCATGCTGGCCGAGGAATTCTGGGAATTGAAGTCTGCATCTTGAAGCAATATTGACTGTGGGATTCTGAGTGTTGTCCTCACATCTTGAAACATGCTGGCTGGGGAATTCTGGGAGTTGAAGTCCACACATCTTGAAGGCTATATTGACTGTGGGATTTTGGGAGTTGAAGTCCACACAAATCCTGAAGCATGCTGGCTGAGGAATTCTGGGAATTGAAGTCTGCATCCTGAAGCAATATTGACTGTGGGATTCTGAGTGTTGTCCTCACATCTTGAAGCATGCTGGTTGGGGAATTCTGGGAGTTGAAGTCCACACATCTTGAAGGCTATATTGACTGTGGGATTTTGGGAATTGAAGTCCACACAAATCCTGAAGCATGCTGGCTGAGGAATTCTGGGAATTGAAGTCTGCATCCTGAAGCAATATTGACGGTGGGATTCTGGGAGTGAGGTTCGCATATCTTGAAGCAATACTGTCTGGAACTCTGGGACTTGAAGTCCATGTATCTTGAAGCATGCTAGCTAGGGAAGTCTTGGAGTTGAAGTCCACCCATCCTGAAGCATGCTGGCTGGGGAATTCTGGGAGTTGAAGTCCACACAACCCAAAATTATCAAACATGAGAAACACTGCCTGAGACAAATTTAATCCTGGCGCATTGCAACTTCAGGCCACTGCTAAAGCCTTTGGTATAGAGTTTTTCCATCCTTCTTTTGCCAAGCAGCTTAGAGCCAAGGCTTAAAAATTTTCCGCAGTGCCTGGATCGATGCTATACAAGGGCAATATGCGAAATTTGAAGAGGCAAACCACCTTCAAATTTCACGGGGTGCCTACGAAAAGCACAAACGGATTCAGGAGACAATGCCAAGGACAGTGTCAGAGCCGGTTCCAATCTGGGTGACACATCAGGGTTTATTTGCTAAATTATACCAAGGAGGGATGCGATAATGAACGGCTTGGCAGGATGGCTGAGATGCTGGATAAAAGGAAATGCTTGTAATTAAACTTCGGAACTGACTGGCATCAATGTGACGGCCGCTAATTTAAGATGGCTTTAAAAGCGAACTGGACAGATTCAAGGAGGATCTGTCTCTCAGTGGCCTTTAATCGCGATGGCCATTTATTACCTTCGGAATCACAGGCAATAATGCTTAAATCTGAACTGCCAATTTAAAAAAGGGGGGGAAGAGATTGATTGTTCATGATCCATGGTTGGGGTTTATTGAACAGAGCTTCTGGGGTGATCCAGAGCTTTGGAATAAATGTTCAATCAATCAGAATAGAGCTGGAAGGGACCTTGGAGGTCTTCTAGTCCAACCCCCTGCTGAAGCAGGAGACCCTATAGCATTTCAGATAGGTGGTTGTCCAGTCTTTTCTTAAAAACCTTCACTGATGGAGCACTTACAACTTCCAAAGGCAAGTAGTTGGTTAATTGTTCTCACTATTAGGAAGTTTCTCCTTAATTCCTGGTTGCTTCTCTCCTTGATTAGTTTCCATTCGTTGTTTCTTGCTTTGCCTTTTGGTGCTTTGGAAAATAACTTGACCCCCTCTTCTTTGTGGCAGCCCCTCAAATACTGGAATACTGCTATCATGTCTCCCCCTAGTCCTTCTTTTCTCTAGACTGGCCAAACTCAAATCCTGCAAGCGTTCTTCGTATGTTTTCGTCTCCAGGCCTTTGATAATCTTCGTTGCTCTTCTTTGTACTTTTTCCAAAGTCTCAACATCTTTTTTTTGCAATGTGGTGGTGACCAAAACTGGATGCAGGATTCCAAGTGTGGCCTTACTAAGGCTTTATAAAGTGGTGCTAATACTTCATGTGATTTTGATTCTATGCCTCTGTTTATACAACCCAGGATTATATTAGCTTTTTTGGCTGCTGCCGCACACTGCTGGCTGATGTTTAAGTGATCGTCCACTAGGACTCCAAGGTCCCTCTCACAGTCACTGTTTTTGAGCCAGTTCTCGCCTAATCTGTACTTATACCTTTGGTTTTTCCTGCCTAGGTGTAAAACCTTGCTTTTCTCCACATTAAATTTCATGTTGTTGGATAGGACCTATGGTTCAAGTCTGTCAAAATCTTTTGGGATCCTGAGCTAAATGATTGCTGTTAAACAATTGCTCAGTTAATCCATCAGTTCGTTTTTCTATTAACTATTCTATTGATTTTGTTCGAAGTTTCAACAGCGATGAAAAAAATTGACTTACGACTGTTTTTCACACTTACGACCATTGCTGCATTCCCCGTGGTCACGTGATCAAAATTTGGATGCTTGGCAACCGACTCATATTTATGACAGTTGCAATGTCCCGGGGTCATTGCGACCTTCTGACAAGCAAAGTCAATGGGGAAGCCAGATTCTCTTATTAACAACCACATTCCTAACTTAATTGCAGTGATTCATTTAACAATTGTGGCAAGAAAAGTCGTAAAAGGAGGCAAAACTCACTTAACAAATGTCTCGCATAGCAACATACATTTTGGGCTCAGTTGTTGTTGTAGAGTCGAGGACTAACCGTACATATAAATGACATTTTAAAAAAATTATCCCTTGATTTAAACACTGCCTTGCAAGGTTTATGCTTTTATATTTTGCACAACTTTTTAAACGTCTCTGCGCAACTTGCTCCTTATTGGCGTAGTTTTCCACTTGCAGGATAATAGAAGAAGTAAAAAAAAAAGGAGGATCTAGTAGCCCCTTTTCTGATTAATGAATTTTATAAAAGGTATCAGCTCTTGAATCTATATATATAAAAGCCAAATACCACTCACTCATCACAAAATCTCCAGAACCGTAAAGCCTACAAACTTGAAACTTGGCATGTATGTTCCTCTTGGCTTCTAGGTGCTTGCTAAGAAAGGATTTTTCGAAATGACCATCAGATCATTAGTATTTCTTATACAGTATTATATTAACACGCTCTGACGCGAAGGAGTTAGACATTCTACTCCCCCTCCCCACCTGAAAAGAACTATGTTCCAACTGCCAGTTGCCTTATATTAACAAGCACCCTTCGCTAAACCAGGCAAAGGCGTGGCCAGCACGTGCTTCATCCGGCCTGCGGGCTGGGAGTTTAGACATTCTACTCCCCCTCCCCACCTGAAAAGAACTTTGTTCCAACTGCTAGTTGCCTTATATTAACACACTCTGATGCTAAGGGGTTACATGTTCTACATAAATTTTCAAGTTTTAAGTGTCAATGTATCAAGCCCGATTGTAACTACTCATTAATTTTCAAGCTTTAACTGTCAATGTATCAAGCCCGATCACATAGTTTCGTAGCGAAGCACGGGTATCCAGCTACTAGTATGTATATATTTTAATTTTAAAAAACGTTTGTTGGTAAACGTTCTGCCAGGTTCCTGATTAGTTGCAGGGAGTTTACACATTTTAGGGAGACAATTGATAATTGCAATCCCTCTCTTGCGTTGTTAAAGTGGGAGCATCCAAGTTACACCACCACCCCCGCTCCCATAAAACTCTTGAAGCTAAGTTTCTAGTCCGTGTGATTTGAGAAGTGCGTGGGACGCGGTCAAAAGTCAGATCAGAGTTTTGTAATCTGATGGATGTGGTCTGTGTGTGCTTGTTTGCATTCCGCTGTATGAAACAGCTCAACATAAATAAAAGTTGCAGAACTTAATTACTGTAATTACAGTAGAGTGATTGGTTTGTTGTTCCCTTCGCTTCAAAATCTACTTTCCCATCTCTATCGGTGCTCTAAAATTGATTTACTTCCTATGTTCCACCTGCGGCCCCTTGAATTCCCATTATATCAATTTTAGTGGCGCTGCCTTGACCAACTTGGAAAGCCTTGTAACATTACAAGCATGCTAAATCAATGTTTCTCCAGACTGAGCTTTGGCAAAGCTAGGAACTCAGCCCTTTGTCATCTAGGATCAGAGTGTACTGACAATACCCATAAATCACAGTTCTGCATTTCGTTGCCCATTCAAGGTTATTTCCAGCGAGTTCAAGATCTTTCCAAGAGGTTTTTTGGGGTCGGGCAGAAAAATCATTTAGAGATATTTGTGCAGGAGGACTTGTTCTTTCTTCGTCTGACAAAAACAAAATTGTTACGTACTAAACTGGGCTCTGGGTTTTAGAACTTCTGGTCTCTTACTTTGTTTGGCTCTTCCTAAGAGCCAAAACATCATGATTAATAGGAGCTTGCTATCTTGCAGAAATCTAACAGATGGGAAGCAGGGGTGGTTTTTACTTACCTTCCGTAGTGGTTCGCAAATGTGAGCGCGCGTGCGATCCGTACATGGGCACAGCCCAGGGGTGGGTTGCTCACTTACCTTGCTGCCGGAGCCATGCGCGCGCATCTCCACGCTTTGGGGGTGCACGTGCTCGCTATGCGTGCACCCCCCTCGTGCAATTTTGCTTCTGCGCATGCACGGAAGCAAAATCTCGCCAAAATCTCACGAGGGGGCAAGCGCGTGCAAGAGATTCTGGCGCGATTTTGCTTCCGCGCATGCGCGGTGGCAAAATCTCACCGAAATCTCACACGCGCGTGAGTCCGCTCACGAGATTCTGGCGTGATTTTGCTTCCGCGCATGCGCGGAGGCAAAATCTCACCGAAATCTCACACGCGCGTGCGTCCGCTCACAGATTTTGGCGCGAATTTGCTTCCGCGCATGCGCAGAAGCAAAATTGCCTGAAAATCACGGGGAAAAAATGGCGACGTGCCGGGTGGACCGGCAGAGAGGGCTCCGGAGCGGTTGCGAAATTCGCCGCTCCCTACCGGAGCTGCGTATTGGGCAGCTCCGGCAGGAACCCACCTCTGGCACAGCCTCCCGTGCATGCTCATTACTCGCACGCGTGCCTTTCGCGCATGCTCCCAGCCACAAAAACATAGCTAAATAGGAGGGCATTACGTCTGGGTGGGTGGACAGGCCCACCCTCAGTCAGCGCTACCAGACCGGACCGGATCGGCAGCAGCATACCACCTCTGATGGGAAGGACGACTCCCTAACTCCAACTAGCATAAACTAGACCTGAAGGATTCAGAAGAAGTGCTTCAGATCTTATGTGAGCATAGCACCTCCAGCTGCTTCTGAAAGCAACCATCTCTTCTTCCTTTTTTAGCTTTCCGCGCAAAAGATGGGGCTGCTTGAAGAGCTGACTCATTAAAACATCCGCATCACTTTGTTTAAGCTGATGTGGAAGTCTGGAAAATAAGATGGGGCTGCTTGAAGAATTGTTTTCATGAGCTGTCTCATTAAAGCAGCCCCATCTCTTTGTTTAAGCTCAGGCACACGTCTGAAAAAAGATGGGGCTGATTGAAGAGTTGCTTTCATGAGCTGACTCATTAAAGCAGCCCCATCACTTTGTTTAAATTCATGTGGGTCTTAAAAAAGATGGGGCTGCTTGAAGAGTTGTTTCCATGAGCTGACTCATTAAAGCAGCCCCATCACTTTGTTTAAGCTGATGTAGAAGTCTGAAAAGAGATGGGGCTGCTTGAAGAGCTCTTTTTAATGAGTTGACTCATTAAAGCTGCCCCATCTCTTTGTTTAAACTCGTGTGGAAGTCTGTGGGGAAAAAAGAGAAAGCGATGGGGCTGTATTAATTAGCAGCAAGTCCAAAGCAGCTCTTCTGAATTATTCCCAGCCCCCGTATAAACCCATAATGTGTTTTGACAATTCCCGCTTTATTAGGACACACAAATGAATTAGCATGCATCTCTCGACACATTTCAGCCAAGAGGCTTCAAAACAAGCCCTCTGGATGTTTCTCTCCTGCTGTGATTTATTTGTCCCCGAAATTGCAGCTAGATGAAATTGCAGCTCATCCTCTCCTCTCCCGGAGTACAAATGACTCAAAACTGGGTTGATTTGTCACCTGTGTTTCTTGGAGTTGCAATGATACCCAAATGATAATGTTGCATTTCAGAATTGGCCATTGGAGAAGTACATTATAAGCAGTCCTCGACGTACAACCAGAATTGAGCCCCAAATTTCTGTTGCTAAGCGAGAAATTTGTTCAGTGAGTTTTGCCCCATTTTACGACCTTTCTTGCCACTGTTGTTAAGTGAATCGCTGCCACTGTTAAGTTAGTCACATGGTCGTTAACTGAATCTGGCTTCCCCATTGACTTTGCTTGTCAGAAGGTCGCAAAAGGGGATCACATGACCCCCCCGGGGGACACTGAGACCGTCATAAATATGAGTCAGTTGTCAAGCGTCTGAATTTTGATCACGTGACCATGTGGGTGCCGCAACGGTCGTTAAGTGTGAAAAACAGTCATAAGTCACTTTTTTCAGTACCGTCATAACTTCAAACGGTCACTAAACGAATGGCCGTAAGTCGAAGCGTATCTATAACTGTGGGGCTCAATTACAGTCATAACTCGAGGAATACTTGTAATCCCAGCTCAATTGGAATCAAACCAAGCCAGCTACTTCTCTTTCCAAGAATTAAAATCTCTCTTCCCCACCCCCCCTGTGTCTTCCAGGCCTGGAAAAAACGATGGTTTATCCTTCGCAGTGGCCGGATGAGCGGCGATCCCGATGTCTTAGAGTACTACAAAAACAATCACTCCAAGAAGCCTCTCCGCGTGATCAACCTCAATTTTTGTGAACAGGTGGACGCCGGGTTGACCTTCAACAAAAAGGAACTGCAGGACAGTTTTGTCTTCGACATCAAAACCAGCGAGAGGATCTTCTACCTGGTGGCGGAAACGGAAGAAGACATGAACAAATGGGTGCGGAACATTTGTCAAATTTGCGGGTTCAACCAGTCGGAAGACCATCCGGGTGAGTCCCACGTTTATTTTATTCTATTTATTTTATTTATTTATTTTGTCAGGCATATATAAGATTACAGTAAAAGTATAAACATGTGTACAGTAATCCCTCGCTATATCGCGGTTCACCTTTCACGGTCTCGCTGCTTCACGGATTTGCGTGGGCGGCCAGGCAGTCAGCGGCAAAGCGTGCGGCTCCGGGACTCGCAAACCTCTCCGATGAGTTCTGCGCCTGCGTTGTGGTCTCCTGCTTCAGTCTGGCAGCGGCAGGCAAGTAAAGCGGTCCGATGAGTTCTGCGCGTGCGCAGAAGGACTGCCGCTCATCAGCTGTAGGGCGGGCTGCGCTGTCAGCTTTCCCTGAGGGAAAATGGCCGTTCGCGCCAAATCGACGAGGGAACGGCCTACAAGCTCGCTCAGGAGATCAGTGCCAAGCAGCCACAGCAGACGTCAAGAGAGGGAGAGGTTGGAGGATTTTTCAGGCTTTTTTGGGGCGCCGAAAACGCAGAAGCCGGGTAGGAGGGGTTAAAAAAAATAAAGGTTCCTACTTCACGGATTTCGCCTATCATGGGTTCTTTTTGGAACGTAACCCCCGCGAAAAATGAGGGATCACTGTACATGAGACGATTTTGAGTACATGGGAACATTAGGACAGGGACAGTAGGCACGTTGGTGCGCTTATGCACGCCCCTTACAGACCTCTTCGGAATGGGGTGATGTCAACGGTAGACAGTCTAAGGTTAAAGTTATGGGGATTGGGGGAAGTAACTACAGAGTCAGGTAGTGTATTCCAGGTATTGATCACTCTGTTGCTGAAGTCGTATTTTCTACAATCGAGTTTGGAGCGGTTATACCTTAAGTTTGAATCTATTGTGTGCTCGTGTATTGTTGCGGTTGAAGCTGAAGTAATCATTGACGGGTAGGACATTGTAGCAGACAATTAATAATTATCTAATTAATTATCTAATTCAAAATTAATAATTATATAATTAATAATAATAATTGTAGCACATTTCACATCAGAGGCGTCAAATATTTTGGGCAGAAGAGGGCAGCGACAAATTAGGAAGTAGGAAGGTTGGACGTCAACGTAACAGCAGAAGAGAAGAGTTGGAAGGGACCATGGAGGTCTTCTAGTCCGAGCCCCTGCTCAGGCAGGAGAACTTACACCATTTCAGACAAATGGTTGTCCAATCTCTTCTTTAAAACTTCCAGTGATGGAGCACCCACAACGTCTGGAGGCAAGTCGTTCCACTGGTTAATTGTTCTCACTGTCAGGAAATTTCTCCTTAAGTTCCAGGTTGCTTCTCTCCTTGGTTAGTTTCCATCCATTGCTTTTTGTCCTGCCCTCAGGTGCTTTGGAGAATAGCTTGACTCCCTCTTCTTTGTGGCAACCCCTCAAATATAAGAAGACTTCTATCATGTCTCCCCTGGTCCTTCTTTTCACTAAACTAGACATACCCAGTTCCTGCAACCGTTCATCGTATGTTTTAGCCTCCAGTCCCCTAATCCTCTTTTTTGCTCTTCTCTGCACTCTTTCCAGAGTCTCCACATCTTTTTTTACATTGTGGCGACCAAACCTGAATGCAGTATTCCAAGTGTGGCCTTACCAAGGCCTTATAAAGTGGTATTAAGTTAACACTTCACTTCATCTTGATTCTATCCCGCTGTTAATGCAGCCTGGGATTGCGTTGGCTTTTTGCTACGGCAAAAAGGTTCGCCATCACTGGTATAGGGTCTCCTGCCTGAGCAGGGGGTTGGACTAGAAGACCTCCAAGGTCCCTTCCAACTCTTGTTATTCTCTATCAATCTGTAAATCAGCTTGCAAAGGCAGGTCCTTACCAAAGCCTCCATCACGGGCAGCAAAGCACGGGTGTCCGTTGTGGCATTTTATTTTCTGCACAACTGTTTGCCGAAGGCCTCCTGGTTTTGCGGCCCGGAAAGCATTACATATTGCAGCAAAGCCCAAGTACTTCCTTTCTATTGTGTTCAGCACACACTCTGGTTTCCTTTCCTGGCGCAGGCTCCTTGCAGCTTCATACTTTCGTAGGGTAAATTGTCACAGGGCCTTGGGAGGGATTGAGGGGGGGGGGTTGGGCTGAGCAGGGCAAGGAAGGGAAAAGGTGGAAAAAAGCCAACACAGTTCTAGGCTGCATAAACAGACGGATAGAATCAAGATCACGCGAAGTGTTAATACCACTTTATAATGCCTTGGTAAGGCCACACTTGGAATACTGCATGCAGTTTTGGTCACCACAATGTAAAAAGGATGTTGAGACTCTAGAAAGAATGCAGAGAAGAGCAACAAAGAGGATTAGGGGACTGGAGGCTAAAACATATGAAGAACGGTTGCAGGAATTGGGTATGTCTAGTCTGATGAAAAGAAGGACAAGGGGAGACATGATAGCAGTGTTCCAATATCTCAGGGGCTGCCACAAAGAAGCTATTCTCCAAAGCACCTGAGGGTAGGACAAGAACCAATGGGTGGAAACCAGGGGTGAAATGTTACCAGTTCGGGCATACCGGTAGCGGTGACTGCCGATTGTTCAGAGAACTGGTAGCGGCGGCTGCGCGAGGCTCCACCCACAAACCCGGATGTCACCATTTTCTTTTTTTTAACCCTCTGGACATGCGCAAAGCCTTCTGCGCATGCGCATAGGGTGAAAAAGCGCGTTTCCAAACCGGTAGGGAAGGTAAGTAGATTTCACTGCTGGTGGAAACTAATCAAGGAGAGAAGCGACTTAGAACTAAGGAGAAATTTCCTGACAGTTAGGACAATTAATCAGTGGAACAACTTGTCTCCAGAAGTTTTAAATGCTCCAACTCTGGAAGTTTTTAAGAAGAGATTGGATAACCATTTGTCTGAAGATCAGACAATAAATACAACTTTGAGGCTAGTTCTTTGCCAAGGCTGATGTGAAGTTTCCGAAAGATGCCCTAATTAATTCATGAGCCACGAGCCAAACTCCAAAAGAAATATAGCCATTTATTAGGAGCGACATTTCGGCAATACTCCGATGCAGTCAGAACTGAGCCCTCGTAGGCTACACGCCCTCATTACCAGTGGTGGGTTCCTACAGGTGCGGTCCACTCTATAGCACCGGTAGCGGCCCGCTGGTGACATCACAGTACTGGTGCGGTCAGTTGTCGGTGCCTGGGCGCCGCCATTAAAAAAAATTTTTTAATTTTTTTTTAAAAAGTTTCTTTTGCACATGCCCAGAAGCCAAGCTTCCAGCACTGCGCATGCGCTGCCTTCGTACCCCACAGTGAGTCCAAGCAGGGGAGGATGGCTGAGGGAGCATGTGAGACACTGAAAGAACGGGCGGCAGGAGCTATCTCCATTCCCCTCCCTTCAGCAGTCCGAGAAGCCACGAACGCATGGTGATGGTCCTAGGCATTTTTGCACGTTCAAGGCTTCTCAACCTGCTGAGGGGAAGGGGAATGGGCAGGACCTATCTCAGTTCCCCTCCCTTCAGCAGTCTGAGAAGCCACGCCCACCTGATCACATGGCTGGCAAGCCACACCCACAAAATAAGCCACACCCACAGAGTGGTAGTAAAAAAATTAGGAACCCGCTCCTGCTCATGACCCTGTTTTCCCCCCCTTCTCATTGGACATGTCATAAATCACATTCCCCAATGAACCACAGTTGGCGGGCTGTGAACCCCACAACCTTCCTTCTGACTCCGGTAACCTAGGACACAATCAGTAAAAGAAACATTTGTGGAATGTAGTTCCAGTCAGTGTAATCAGCCACTCCGTCAACTCTGCCCCCTCCTTCTTATGGCAACTTGAAAGCTTTGCAAGTTGATAGCTGATTTCAATGGTTCTGGCCAATGGGCTTCCCAGAGAAGGTTAAGTCCTCTGGACTAAGAACCACAGGACCCCATCTGTGAAAAGGTGTATATTTTAAGGAGCAGAGGCCTTATCTATGGAGAACCAACAGAAGAGAATATTTGTAGCTCAAGGTTGAATTGTGGGATCCTTGGTGCTCTCCGAGATGGGTTATTTTCTTGCAGATGTTTCTTTTTTTAAAAAAAATATTTTATTAATTTTCTAATATTTACACAATCACATTGTATCTTTGAGCAATTCTACATTGTCACAAGTGCATTGATATCTTAGTGTTACATTGATACATTACATATTTACATATTTACAATATTCTATGTTCCATTTAATTTTCCTTTTTTTTTTCTATGTTCTATCCACTGATACCATTTTTCCCATATGTTGTCATAATTTGAATCTTTTTGGTTCTTAACTCAATCGTAAGTTTATCCATTTCGGCACAGTCGTAAGTTTTTGTAATTATTAAACTTTCTGTAGGTAATTTGGGGTTTTTTCCCAGCATTGTGCATAGGCGAGTCTTGCTGCTGTTGTAATATGTAGGATAAGATATTTAATGCATTTATTATATTCATTTTTAAATATTCCCAGTAATAGAAGTTCCAGTGTGAATTCTATTGTTGTTTTTGTTATTTCTTGTAACCAGTTGTGTATTTTGGACCAATATTTTCTTGCTTCGGGGCATAACCAGACGTTTTTTTACCTACCGTATTTTTCAGAATATAAGACGCACCTTTCCCCCCCTAAAAGAGGTTGAAAATTTGGGTGCATCTTATACTCCGAATGTAGCTTTTACTAAGCTTTTTTTCAGCCCTAACCGAGGTGCTAACCAGTGAAGTGATCTTTCGTGCTTCAATTGATCTTCCCTTTGCCTGCTTTTCTCATTGTTTCTCTCTCTGAAGAGAGATTCAACCTAGAAATAAGGAGGAACTTCCTGACAGTAAGGACAATCAACCAACGGAACAGAAGTTGCCTTCAGAAGTTGTGGGAGCTTCATCACTGGAGGCTTTCAAGAGGAGTCTAGGTTGCCATCTGTCAGAAATGGTGTAGGGTCTCCTGCTTGGGCGGGGGGTTGGACTAGATGGCCTACAAGGTCCCTTCCAACTCTGTTAATCTGTTAATTGTTGGTCTGATGTTAATTCTGGTGTTAATCTTTGTTCATCTGGGTGTTGATTGCCTGCGGGGAGGTATTTTGGTCTTTTTCTTCTCCTTTTTGTTTGTTGATTATCTCTACCTGTAGATGGCCTTGAACGCCCAGAATTCCACAGCCACCATAGCTATTGCTGAGAATTCTGGGAGTTGAAGTCCACTCACCTTCAATTTGCCAAGGTTGGGGAACAATGGTTTAAATACATCCCTTTTTATCCTGCCATGCAGGTAGTCCTTAATGTACAACAGTTCCTTTAGTGACCATTTGAGAGTTACAACACCACTGAAAATGTGACGTAGGACCGTTTTTCACACTTATGACCACTGCAGTATCCCCATGGTGACGTGATCAAAATTCGGACGGTTGGCCACTGACTCATATTTATGATGGTTGCAGTGTCCTGGGGTCACGTGATCCCCTTTTGCGACCTTCTGACAAGCAAAGCCAATGGGAGAGCCAGATTCACTTAACAACCACGTGGCTAACTTAACAATGGTAGTGATTCACTTAACAACGGTGGCAAGAAAGATTGTAAAATGGGGGCAAAACTCAGTTAACAAATGTCTGACTTAGTAACAAGAATTTTGGGCTCAAAAAGTGATCGTAGGTCGAGGACTACCTGCACTGTTTATGTCTATGTGTCTATGGATGGCTAATGTGTGAGAGTCCCAGGTTTGTAGAAATTGCTAGCACTGATGATGTTACCTAGTTGGGTCATGAAACGTCTGCAAGAAAACAACCAAGGTCAAAGAGTACCAAAGACCCCTCATTTCAATCCTGAGGTAAATATTCTCTTTTATTGGTATCTTCCAAAGCGCTAGAAATGAATTGCACAACTTTGCAAATTGTCTTTGGCTCCTTTGGCTCGTCTAACGGGCATGGAAGAGAGAAAGAGGTTCCAAAGGATGTTTTAATTCTGCCAAGGAATTCATTACCCAACAAGGGTATAGAATAGGCATAGAGTACTCCTCGACATACGGCCATAATTGAGCCGAAAATTTCTGTTGCTAAACAAGACCGTTGTTCAATGAGTTCTGCCCCCATTTTACAACTTTTCTTGCTGCCGTTCTTAAGTGAACCCCTGCAGTTGATAAGTTAGTGACCTGGTTTGCTAAGTGAATCCGGCTTCCCCTTTGACTTTGGTCGCAAAAGGGGATCACGTGACCCCAGGACACCGCCGCCGTCATAAATACGAAGCCGTTGCCAAGCGTCTGAATGTGGATCACATGACCATGGGGATGCAGGAACGGTCGTAAGCGTGAAAAAACGGTCCCAAGTCACTTTTTTCAGTGCCGTTGTAACTTTGGACGGTCACTAAATGAACTGTTGTAAGTCAGGGACTATGTTTGGTGTCATTTGACATTTTCAGAAGACGGAGCGCGATGTTTTTGCATCCAGTTAAAGCTAAAAACATCCAGCAGGAGAAAAAAAATACAATATTCACATAGGAAGGCTTGTATTTATGAATCAAGTGAAAGCATTCCACAATTGAGTTCCTTTTATCCCGGTCCAGATTGTATCTTGGGCCAAAGCTGGAATCTTGCAGCTTTCTGTCAAAGCCATACAGATGTTTTGTACCCACAGAGTCCAACCCCCAATCCTCCCCCCCACTCCCAGTAATTGCAAACAGAGCTAAAATCCATCTGGGGATGTTTTCTCCTGAACGGGGATTTCCCCTCTGACAGTCAAAGCTGCAGAAAAACTGCCCTTCCGTAGAGTGAATTAGAATAACATTACTGGAAGGGACCTTGGAGGTCATCTAGTCCAACCCCCTGCTCAAGCAGGAAATCCTGTACTATTTCAGACAAGCGGCTGTCCAATCTCTTCTTAAGAACTTCCAGTGTTGGAGCATTCACAACCTTTGCAGGCAAGCTGTTCCACTGATTTTTTAAAAAAATAATTTTTATTGAACATTTTTTAAGTTACAAACACAGAAATTTCTACAATTTCCTTCTTTTCAACGATTTCACGTTGCTAGACATTTTGAGTTTTACAATTTTTTTTCTCTTCAATTTTCCTTCATTTTATACATATATTTTACATTTCTATTTGTGTACAACATATAGTAGTGTACTCTAACTTATACTCTATTCCCCTTCTACTTTTTTATATTTCATACCACCCGATAACTCCATTATCTTCTTTCATACATTATTCTCTTATCAAAAAAACCAATGATATTATTTTTTTTTCTCCGTTCTGTCTTTATAATCTGTATCACTATAATTTCTTAAATATTAAATATAGTAAATATGTGCCAGGTGTAAACGTGTAGAATACACGTATGTATGGGAGTCTATTGCTGAAATCCAGGAGTGGGTTTCACTTACCTTTGCTACCAGTTCGGGAACGGGAGTGTGTGGACGCGGGCGCGCACTTTGCGCACGTGCAATGCTTCTGCGCATGCGCATGCGCAGAGCATTTTTGATGACGTCCGGGCAGGTCGAACCGGTGCAAACTGGTAGCAACCCACCATTGCTGAAATCCATACAGTCTGAAGCCCCAAAGACAGTGGTGGGTTCCTACCGGTGCGGTCCAGTGCGCCATTCCGGTAGGGACCCGCCGATTACGCAATTTGCGTTTGACGGCTCGGTGCAGACTTTGCCGGTCCGTCGTGCAGCACCATCTTTTTTCTGAAATTTTTGGGCTTTTTTTTTGCTTCCTGCGCATGCGCAGAAGCAAAATCACGTGAGGGGACGTGCACGCGAAATGAGATGATGCGCGCGCAGCGCACCAGTAGGCACGTAAGAGGAACCCGCCCCTGCCCAAAGAGCACTAGAACACAGATCAGGAATTAAACAGTATAATTAATTGATAAAGTATAGATAATAATAAAATTGTAGAAAGGACCTCAAAGCAACAAAAAGTCAGAAATGTGTTTGAAGTGGCACCTTTGAAGCACTAGCTAAAAAACACCTGATGCCTTTGAATCAAAGGTGTGAGTTGGAACGACACCACAAAGAGAACGGAGGAGGAAGATAAATGAAATTCCAGATTATTAGAGTAATGAAATGAACTGAAGCCAGACAGTTCATCACTTGTTGTTGCTTTTGGTTTGAACCTCAGATAAGCGTGTGGGGGGGGGGGGTGTTACGTCTCCTCAGTGTGACACCTGTCTCCTTTGTTTGCCCATGTTACAACCTGTCCTGTTGCTTTTTTTCCCTTCAAGAATCTGACAAAACCTCCTTCAACGGCTGTAATAATGGATCTTGGAAGGTGTTGTGGCTTGCGTGAATTGCCAAGGGGAGCTTGCTTCAAAATGGTTTTTCTTCTAAAATGCAGCTGTGGGAAAGAGTGTCTGGTTTATATTGTGTAGTGGGCTTCAGCAGGCAAGAAACAGATCATAATAGATACAACAACATTTATTGACTGAAAACTGGAACTGAGGAACTGCAGGCAAATCCCTGTAATTTATATTCTGGGCCCACAGGGCCTTAACCAATCATAATGCTCGAAAGAGCCCGCCCAAATATGAATGTTCTAAGTTTCCCTCCAAAACAATTGGTGTTAACAGTTAGGGTCAGCTAAAGGTTAGTTTCACTTTAGCAGGGCTTAACACAACTATATACCATATAAGACGCACCTTTTTCCTCCCTAAAAGAGGCTGAAAATTTGGGTGCGTCTTATACTCCGAATGTAGCTTTTCCGAAGCTTTTTTTCACAGCCCTAAGGAGGTGCTAACGATCATCCCGGCTTCCTACTCCGTCTTTCCAGGCTTGTTTTCATTCCTACTCCTCTGAAAAAGGTCTTTTCAGCCCTAACGAGGTGCCTTGCAGCATTTTTTAATTCCTACTCCCTTGAAGTAGTTTTTTTACCAGCCCTAAGTCTTTGCAGGCTTGTTTTCATTCCTACTCTCTCTGAAAAAGTTTTTTGCAGCCCTAACCAGGGGATAAAATAATGTGCTGAAGCTGAACAGACTAAGGATGCTAGCCAGATGAATACCTGGTAGGTAGATTTCCCCCCCCTATTTTCCTCCCCCAAAACTAAGGTGCGTCTTATACTCCGGTGCATCTTATACTCCAAAAAATACGGTATATTAAATACATAACAGTTTATACAGGTAGTCCTCGGCTTACGACCACAATTGAGCCCCAAATTCCCCTTGCTAAGCGAGACCATTGTTAAGTAAGTTTTGCCCCATGTTACGACCATGCTTGCCACCATTGTAAAGTGAATCACTGTAGTTGTGAAGTTAGTAAGACGGTTGTTAAGCGAATCTAGCTTCCCTCGTTGACTTGGCTTGTCCGAAACCTGCTGGGGAAAATTGCAAATGGTGTTCCTATGAACCCAGGACGCGGCAACCGCCATACTCACATGCCGGTTGCCAAGTATCCAAATTTGGATCATATGACAGTGGGGATAGGGTTACAGTTGTAAATGTGAGGAGCGATCGTAAATTACTTTTGCCAGCGCTGTTGTAACTACGAATGGTTGTAAGTCAAGAAAGTGTGGTAAAATCACACTTAGACTATTGCATCCTGGATTGGTCGCCACGATACAAAAAAGTTGTTGAGTCTCTAAACAGGGGTGTCAAACTCGATTTCATTGAGGGCCGCATCAGGATTGTGTTTGACCTCCGGGGGCCAGGGTGGGTGTGGCCAGGATGGGCGTGGCCAGCTCAATATCACTCATATCGGGGGGGTGCCTGTGGAGGTCCGAGGGCTCAGCATGTGAAAATGGGCTCCCTATTAGAGTTTGTTGCAAAAATCAAAACCAGAAGCACACACAGATAACTGATTCAGCTGGATTCATTAACTTCTTTATAAACATAATAATATATATATACAATACCACAAGTAGATTATTTCTTCAATGTAGCAACAGTTACAAACAGTTTCATTTCCAGCAGCAGACAAGCTTTCAGTTCAGAGTTCAGAGAGTACAGCGTGGGCTGAGCCACGCCCAGCCTTGAGCTTAAGTTTTCCGTTTTGATTCTCTGCACAGACTCAGAAGTGTTTAGCTGCCATTGGCTGACTTAGTAGGAACTAGTGGTGACATGATGGCAGTGTTCCAATATCTAAGGGACTGCCACAAAGAGGAGGGGGTCAGTCTATTCTCCAAAGCACCTGAAGGCAGGACAAAAATCAGTGGCTGGAAACTAATCAAGGATTGAAACAACCTAGAACTAAGGAGAAGTTTCCTGACAGTGAGAACAATTAGCCAGTGGAACTACTTGCCTCCAGAAGTTGTGAATGCTCCAACACTGGAAGTTTTTAAGAAGATATTGGAGAACCATTTGTCTGAAATGGTATAGGGCAGTGATGGCGAACCTTTTTTGGTTCGCGTGCCAAAAGGGGGGGGAATGTGGGGGATCACGTGTGTGCGTGCCCACACTCATAATTCCATGCACCCCCGCACATGCATGCATGACCCCCCTGCTCCCAGCATGCAATGGCATGCACATTTTTCGCTCTCCCCAGGCTCCAGAGCCTTTCTAGGAGCCTGGGGAGGGCGAAAACGGCCTTCCCCACCCCCTCTGGAGGCTGGAAACAGCCTGTTTCCCGACTCCCAGTGGGCCCAGAAGGCCCGAAAATCAGCCAGCTGGTGCACACATGCACGCCAGACCTGAGCTCGCGTGCCCACCGATATGGCTCCGCGTGCCACTTGTGGCACCTGTGCCATAGGTTCGCCATCACGGGTATAGGGTCTCCTGCATGAGCAGGAGGTTGGACTAGAAGACCTCCAAGATCCCTTCCGACTCTGTTATTCTGAGGACTACCTGCATGGGAAGATCTTTTCTTTCATTATCACATTTCTCTCTCCAAAAATTTACAGATTTCCTGCTTCCCCACCTGCAGAATTGGGTGGCATAAAAATTAAAATAAATAAGTAAGTAAGTAAGTAAGTAAGTAAGTAAGTAAGTAAGTAAGTAAGTAAGTAGATAGAGATAGATAGATAGATAGATAGATATGTAGGAAGTTAGCACCCACCCCTCTCCTAGGAAATGAGATATCCTAGGAGATATTAAAAGGTAGAAGATATTCTGTGGAACACATCTGGAAACATGCTTTTAAACACACAAAAGACTCCTCTTGGAAACCCCCACCCCAGCTCACATATTCCTCTCACCTGGACTGGAAGTCTTTTGCATGATAAAACCAAAATAGGATTTGCCCAAGGCCCTTTCATTCAGCCAAAGCTGGATTAGACAAAAGCCAAGAGCCACCCCAGCATGCCCCTGGGGGGTCTGAGAGCCAATGGGATACATTTCTATACAGGAAAAGGAAATCTAAGTGGTGGGACCCAACTTAGACTATAAAAACCAGGAACTCAGCATTCCTCTTCCTCTTTTCTCTTCACCACACCTGGAACCATGTAAGCTACCTTTTCTGTACAGGGGCTCAAGCCATGTGCTCCTGTCCACCATTAAACCTTTCTTCCAAGCAACCTTCATGAATCCAGTGTCTTTTTCCCCACTTGGAACTGAACCTAAAAGGATATTTCCTTATAACAATTGGCGAGCCAGGTGGGTTTCCAAGCTAACCTCTCCAGTGATCCGGGCTTAAATAAATTTATTTGACCTGGGCCATTGGAAATTAGGTTTTAAAGGGGTTTTGGAGTTTCAATTCAAGGGCTGCTTGGAAAGGTGAGTACCTACCTCTAAATTTTACTTTAAACCATAGAAAACTGGGAAATGTGTGTTTGCATGTGTGTATGTGTGTGTGTGGGTAATTTTTGCTTTTTAATTTTACTTTATGGCATCTGTAAATTCCAATTTCAAGTGAATAGTGTGTTGTCTGGGTACAAATCATTTTAGGAAAAAATAATCATGCTTTTTGTTTAACCAAGTTAATGTATCTTCCTAAATCCTTTGATATTTCCTTCTCCCCCCCCCCTTCTCCCCCCCTTCTCCCCCCCCCAGCCCTGTTTTGTCTGCTAGCCATTGCAGGATACTCATTTTATGGTGGTTCTTTTCCACTTCTCCAAATCTGTTTTAATTTGTTGCACCAATTTATAATAGTTATCTATATTTTTGGTTTTCCTTACCTAGGGGTAGGATTTTACTTTTCTTTGCATTAGATAGGGCTCAGAATTTTGTTGTTTTTTTTTCTTTCTTTTTGAAGATGGGAACCACATTAGCTTTTTCCCAGTTTCTCAGGTGGTCCCCGTGTCCCAAGATTTTTTTTTAAAGATGTGCAGTGGTTCTGAGATTTCATTTACCAGCTCCTTTAGGACTCTGGGACCTGGTGTTCTCTTACTGTTTTTGCTTATTATAACTTTAGTTTACAGTCTGTTTTATTTTTTCCTTTCCAGTTATATTTCTGGTTAGTTGGGTTGCATTTCTTTTTGCAAGAAGACATGCAAAGAATGAGTTAAGCAACTCATGGCTTTCTCTGTGTTGCCTTCTCTTCTTAGTGGTCCAACTGTTTCCTTTATTTTTTTTCCTGCTTTTTTTATGTATTGGAAGAAACTTTTATATTATCTTTCACCTTTGTTGCAAGTCGTTGTTCATTCAAGGCTTTTGTTTCCTGATTTTCTTTACAGATTCTTGCTATCTGCTGATACTCCCTTAGTTATGTGTCCCTCTTTCCATTTTTGTATCTGTCCTTCATTCATTCAATTTGTCAGTGAGGTCTTTGTGCAGCCATGCTGGTTTCTTGGATTTCTGGATTTTTTTTCCTGATTGCTTTTGTGCAATTGGCTTTTATAATCAAGTTTTTTCAGAGTTTACCAAGCAGCTTCTTGAGTTGCTTCTTTCCTTTAGGACTTTCATCCAAGGAATCTTTCTCAAGTTTCTCTTGAGTTTATTAAGGTCAGCTTTATTTTAAAATCTAAGACTTTAGTGTGTTCAATTGTGTTCAATCGTTTTTGTTATGTTAATGATGCAGTTTCAAATCCTTCTACAACTTCTTCTTTGTTTGTAAGTATTAAGTCAAGTATGGACTTAATTATCTCCTCTAGTTCTCTTCTCTACCTTTTGGACAACAAAATTGTCAGTAAGGTTGGTTATTAACATATTTTATTTCTCACTGGTGCAAAATTAGTTTTCAAAGTTTCCATGCCTTTAATTTCTGTGCCTGCCATAATATTTATATTTAGCACTTCCAGTATCAAAATGAATAGCATCCTTTTCTTGTGCCCTTTTTTTTTTCTTTAATGTATTTAAAATCATTCTCATTTTGTTTTTAATCTGTCTCTTAGAAAAAAAGCTTAAGAGAGCTGAATGTATAAATTCATTTAGGAACCTTTTAGTTTGCTGCCATTATTGAAGTATATATTTTATAGTCAGCATTCAGTGAAGAGATGGGCCTATAGTTTTATCTGCATTAAATCTGAATCTTATTTTGGAATCAAAGTAATATTTGCTCCCATTCAGGAATGTGGTACCTTTACATCAATCAATACTTCATTATGTAAAATCTTTGTAAAATTCTGCCACTGGCCCACCTGGTCCTGGTGTTTGGTTGTTCCTTTGTCTCTTGATCTGCTTCTGTTAATTCCATCATTGATATTCATTCATTTAATAGTTTTTGTCCTTTTCTGGTACTTTAGGCAATTCCATTTTTTTTTCAAATATTCTTTAATTTTATTTTCGGAAACTTCTTGCTCTTACAGCTTTTCATAATATTGAATTATTTTTGTTTATCCTCATTTGGTAGTATAGAGTTTCTTTCTCATCTACCAGCCTATGTGTCAATGTCTTCTCTTTCTCTGTTTTGATTTGTGTAAGTTCTGTTTAGTGTTTACAGAGCACAGGAGCTTCTGTTAGGGAAGGAGGAAGAGTGTGTGTGTGTGTGTGATTGAAGGGTGGGAAAGCAAATTTTGTTGTTGTTGTTGTTGTTTTTATGTGCACATCCCAAAAGCAAACCCCATAATTTTTTTGGTTCTAAAATGTGAAGCTCGTGAATAGAAAGTGGAGGTCTTAGTACTAGTCGTACAGGGGCGACTACGTCCTCGCAGATCCCCTTTTTGGATCTGATAAACCTAAAGGAGATTCCCCAAGGAAGGGGCCCATACTTCTGTGGGGTAGCGGAAGTCCTTCCCAGAGTTTTTTAGCCTCTGAAAACTGCGGACGACTCCCCAAGGAAGGGGCCCATACTTCTGTGGGGTAGCGGAAGTCCTTCCCAGAGTTTTTTAGCCTCTGAAAACTGCGGACGACTCCCCAAGGAAGGGGCCCTTACTTCCATGAGGGAATCGGAAGTCCTTCCCAGAGTTTTTTAGCCTCTGAAAACAGTGAGCGCGTCACTAGCTAAGCCAAAGTGAACCTTACATTTAAAGGATCATGGGAAGCTCTAGTTCGAGGGTGGCGGGTACCCTTGTGAGGGCTTGGAACCTGGGACGCCAGGAATACAGGAATGTGCAAAAGTAGGAAATGGACTTTGCTGAGGGATGACACAGAAAAAACAAAACACAACAAAACAACCAATTTGGCTAAATAAAGGTACTTAAGAAAACAGAAAAGGAAAAATGTTGAGGTGTTTGTTTGTCTCTCTCTCTCTCTTCTTTTCTCTCTCTTATATGTAACCACGTGGTTTGTTTGTTAAGATTTGTGCCTTCCCTAATTTAACTGAAATTTATGGCAGGAAGGACTTGTGTGTATGTCCTGTCATCCTCTTTGTCCATGTTTTTGTGTATGTGTACGTCTTTGTCTTGTCTTGTGCGCACTCGAGGTAATTGCAACTGTAAAATATCTCTGTTTCCTAGAGATATGAATTTCAAATTGTTAGAAAAATTAAAAGCACTGAAAAGAAAGGAAAATGTCTTTGCCCAGTTAGGACTGGCCAACCTGGTCTGGGACAAGGAACAGAGTTCAATTTTCCTATTCCTCTCTGTGTTTTTAAGAAAAGCCAAAATTTAAGGGACAATGTTTTAAGTTAATTTACAGGAAAATCCATTCTTACATTTACTGTATGTACATGCAAACAGTTTTAATATTGCTCTTCTGTGATGTTTAATGGATGCCAATTCTCTGCTAAGATGGAAATGTCTGTTCATTTTTTTCCCCGGTGATGTCTCCATTTTGTTATAATTGATGTAACTGCGATACTGATGTGTTGTTTGTTTTCCTCAAACCCTGCCTACAAGCTATCTACCCCCCCAAATCTCTAATCCTTTTACAATGCCTCTCGTGGTAGAATTACCAGCAAAAGGGGGAAGGGACCCTGTTCTTATGTCTTTCAGCCCTGCACACATGATCCTGAAGCCTATGGAAGCAGAGCAAATGGGCTCAGACACTGCCTCCAGTAAAGACATTCCATCCATTTGAGCCAGAATTGGGTTTGAATCTAGTCCTCTAGTCATCACAGCAATCAGAGTGGAGCAGATCTTTCCAAGCCTGACTGACCAGCCTTACCACCAAAACCTAAGGCCACCCAGCAGACATGAATGAAAGGACTCTGAGATGGACAAATAAAGACCAAACATCTATTTTCAATCCCCAGAAGACAGCTGAAAAGACTAGGGGGAGGGGGGAACTTCATTGTAAAGTTTTCTTTCTTTGCTTCAGTCACAGAAATTCATTGTAACGTTTTTCCTTTGTTTTTTTTCCTTGCTTCATTCACTGAAATTCATTGTAAAGTTTCTCTTTCTTGTCTCATCTATATTGTAATCAGTTTAATGTACTCATGTAAGAATTGTATTAGGAGTGGTTGCCACAGTGAGTTCTGTACACTTTAGATTTCTGTCTAGTGGGAGGTAAATTTGTAGCTGCATACACAAACACACAGAGACACGCCATTCAGAATTAGACTGAGGTTATCCTTTTTCCACCTACCTCCACCCAAAGCTGCTTTTAGCTTGCTGGTTTTTTGTTGTTGTTGTTGTTTTGACTCCTGCTTTGTGGCATTAAAGCCCAAGCAGTCATATCTCCCTGTTAATTCCATGGGGGAAGGGGACAGGTCCCCTCAGGCAATTTCCCCACTTGAAGAGCTAGCAGAAAGGATCTTCGAAAACCCAAGGCCTGACTGCTGCCCAGTAAAGCAGGGTATTTTGCACTGGTGGTCTCAGGAGTAAGAGTCCCAGGGCTCATTCTAAAAAAAAAAAAAAAAAGGAAAAGCCTAGATTGCACACTGGCTAACTTCAATTTGGACTCACAAATCCTAGATGCACTAAAGTAAGAGCTAGGGCAGATTCAAGAACCATCCCTTGGAAATGGGCAGCCTGTGATTTCAAGGTAAACCATGGCTGTGGGAATATTGTGGGGCCTGTGCTTGCTTGAAACCTGTCTGGGAGCTCATCGAAAGTGTTATCAAACATCTGAACATAATTGGCATGGAAAATTGGATACTGTAAATTTATTTCCAGAACTTTTGCCCTGGCCATTGACCATCATGATTGAAAGCTCTCCTTTTGGGAGCCACTGAAGGAATCCTGCTGCTGCCTCTTTCAACTGCCTCTTTCAACGTCTTCCCCTCTGCATCAGAGAAAATTGAAAGCACCCATAAAATCTCCCTGACCTGATCAATTTGAAGTTGGTGTCAAAACATGTGTTGCACTCACATGTTTTGAAAAAAAAATGAGGGATTGTAGGAAGTTAGCACCCACCCCTCTCCTAGGAAATGAGATATCCTAGGAGATATTAAAAGGTAGAAGATATTCTGTGGAACACATGCTTTTAAACACACAAAAGAGTCCTCTTGGAAACCCCCACCCCAGCTCACATATTCCTCTCACCTGGACTGGAAGTCTTTTGCATGATAAAACCAAAATAGGATTTGCCCAAGGCCCTTTCATTCAGCCAAAGCTAGATTAGAAAAGCCAAGAGTTGCCCCAGCATGCCCCTGGGGGGTCTGAGAGCCAATGGGATACATTTCTATACAGGAAAAGGAAATCTAAGAGGTGGGACCCAACTTAGACTATAAAAACCAGGAACTCAGCATTCCTCTTCCTCTTTTCTCTTCACCACACCTGGAACCATGTAAGCTACCTTTTCTGTACAGGGGCTCAAGCCATGTGCTCCTGTCCACCATTAAACCTTCCTTCCAAGCAACCTTCATGAATCCAGTGTCTTTTTCCCCACTTGGAACTGAACCTAAAAGGATATTTCCTTATAACAGGTAGATAGATAGATAGATAGATAGATAGATAGATAGATAGATAGATAGATAGATAGATAGATAGATAGATAGATAGATAGATAGATAGATAGATAGATAGATAGATAGACAGACAGACAGACAGACAGACAGACAGACAGACAGACAGACAGACAAATAAATAAATAATTCTATTCTATTCTATTCTATTCAAGTCCTAAGAACATGTATCCTGCAGAAACTTCCTCCCTCTTCTGCCACCCCAGGCTCCAAAAATTCCCCTTAGAGAAATTCAAAAAAATTCTCAAGCAGGCCGAGAATGTGGTCAAAAACCAGACACCTCTTTCACAAGAAAAGGGAAGGAAAATTTTGATAAGGCATTGCAAGTCCTGCCTTAACTGATTTATGGAAATGATGTAGAGACAAACTGTGGCTGTTTTTACATGCTGGCGTATTGCAGAGACCTTGACGCAAATTGCTCGTGACCAGATTGTGATCTAGAGAAAGATAGGGACCGGAGTTTGCATTGAAAAACAATAACGGCACACAGTGTGCCAAAAGTGCCTTGTGCATTTGGACGAAGTGGCCTAGAGCGGCTCAGAACTGCTTCTTGTTTACAGGAACCCCTTGACTTACGACCGCAGATGAGCGCAATATTTCTGTTGCTAAGTACGGCAGTTGTTGAGTGAGGTTTTCTTCCATTGGTCGATCTTTCTTGCCACAGTGGTTAAGCGAATTGTTGCAGTCGTTAATTTAGTATAGGTAGTCCTCAACCTACGACCACAGTCGAGCCAGAAGCGAAAAACAAGATGACGGCGCCTATGGCACCGCCGAGAGAGCCGGTTCGGGGGGCGTAGCCAGCCAGCCATCGCTGTCGGTTTGGCAAGTGGGGGGAAATTCCCGCTAACGGTTCTATAGAACCGGCCCGAACCGGCAGGAACCCACCTCTGAACCAGCAGCAAAGAGAAGAGACTGAGTTATAGTTGTGATGGGGGCAGCGGTTGGAAGATCTGAAGGAGCAGGTTGGGGTCAAATAATCCTGGACAAGTTCTAGCTATGCGGTCCCTAATAGGAGTTGACAGCGATTTGATGGCACTTCATCACTCGTCAGTCCATCCATCAAAGCAAAGGCCCAAACTCCCTTGGGAAAATGAGCTGATGACACATAATCAATTAATGTTGGTTCTCTAACTTTGTAGCTTCCAGATGGGAAGTGTTGCGACCTGCCAGCAGCCCATGTAGCTGAATCTGAAATGTAACAGTGTCCTGTTTAGTATTAAGATAAGGCAGCTGAGTTAAACCCTGACTTAGTCATGTTTGGAGTAGATCTATTTAAATAATTGGGAGGAGTTAGTGTGACTACATTTAAGAAAACTTTCTGGCATAATGTACATTTCTCCAATTCTTTGCCATTTCTATGGGTCAGGCACACATGCACAGAAATACACAGCAAACAGTGTATATCATCTGTGCTGTTTGCTGTTTGCTGTTTGGCAAATTGCTGGGAGGCAGAGGCCTTTTTTCCTTGTTTTCCTCCCCCAAAACTAAGGTGCGTCTTATACTCCGAAAAATACGGTAGTTGCTAAGAGTGAACAACTTGGTGGCATATAATTCATCTCTGTCCATAATCTATTAATTTCTCACCTTGCCTTACTGACTCCTACTGCGTCCCTGCCTTATTTGATCTTCAACCTTAAACAAGGTAGGATATACATCAGCTGCTGTTCCTAAAAGGAAGCGATCCAGTTCCTTCAGCGAGGAGAATCACGTTCCCACCGAAAAGAAAAGTAGCATTGAGTTTCTGGTGGTATTTTGTTACAGCTTCGGCATTAAGAGGATGCCATCGTCTCTTAGGAACAAAAGTGG
>JALIGW010000036.1:4569179-4629179 GCA_023053685.1 Diadophis punctatus similis | reverse complement strand
CAGAGTGGGAGGGAATGGAGATTTTGCAGTATCCTTCCCCTGCCACACCCACCAAGCCACGCCCACAGAACTAGTAGTAAAAAAATTTTGGATTTCACCACTGACCCCATGTTTTTACATCTTTCTTGAAAGCAAGAATATATTGGAAGAAAATACATAACCTGGTTGGAAAAGATGATTAAGCAACGTATAGACCTGAAACCAGAAGTATTTTTGTTGGGCATAATCCCGGGGGGGGGGGTATGATAAAGGGACTACATATTTAGTTTTGCATATACTGACAGCAGCAAGGATTGTATTTGCAAAATACTGGAAAAATGAGAATACTCCACCAGATGAGGCTGTAATTCGGAAAATCTTAGATTGTGCTAAGATGGACAGACTGACTTTAAAAATAAAAGATAAAGCAATAGCAATAGCACTTAGACTTATATACCGCTTCATAGTGCTTTACAGCCCTCTCTAAGCGGTTTTACAGAGTTCAGCATATTGCCCCCAACAATCTGGGTCCTCATTTTACCGACCTCAGAAGGATGGACACAGAATATTACATGATATGGAACAGATTTTATGAGTGGTTGGAGATAAGAGGTAGAAGTTAGATGATGAAAGATTATGTATGAATTAAATATAAAGACGGTTTATAATTATAAATATGCCAATATATTTAACAGAATTATAAATAAGCTAATATAAAAAGAAATTTAGCCAAAACTATTCGGTTACATTATTACTATTGTTACCAGTATATGTGTTAATATTTTTTATTGACAATATTTAATTGTCTTTTCCTTGTGCTTCTTTTGTAAATGATATACCCTGACAATACACTCTATTCAAAATGTTTATGAATAATAATACTTTTTTTAAAAAAAGTACTGTTAACTACTTGTTGTTTTTTCTCCTGGACAGATTCCTTAAGAAATGTCCCTCTTGTGAGTCACGGTCCTCGCTCATCCCCAGCCGAGTTCAGCGGCGCCAACCAACGGTTGTTGCGGGAACGAAAAACGTCGGCTCCTTCGCACTCCAGCCAACCCACCCTCTTCACTTTTGAGTCGCCTTCCAATCACATCCGGAGCACCCTGTCCACCAGCGCCCCTCAAGATTATCTCTTCCTACACCAATGCATGAGCCAGAAATCAGAAAATACAAGGTAACTCTTGGTGAATCAAATAATTCTTTCTCAATCTATAGCTGGGGTCCCCCAATCCTGGGTCCACGGTCTCGTACTGGGCCACGGGCCCGTTCGGACTCCCGGGACACTGCAACCGTCATAAATATGAGTCAGTTGCCAAGCGTCTGAATTTTGATCCTGTGATCATGGGGATGCTGCAGTGGTTGTAAATGTGGGTTGACCCAGGGCACGGTGGCCCTTTTAGTGCTCCAAATCTCCCCCCAAACAAACCTCAAACAGCCTCTGGTCGCAATTAGTCCAGCCCAGCTGCTGTCTGCACCAAGGCTGCACGGCAATAAATCCCAAATTTATCTAGCAAAACAAGAACAAAGCAAGGAGTTCAGGGAGCAAAAGATCCGGAGAATCAGTCCAGAACGCCGCACAGGAATGCAAGGATTCTTGGCAAGTTCAAACGTCGGCACACAACACTCCAGGAACTCAGTGTTTGTTCCCGACAAATGCCCTTCCCCACAGCGTCTCCTTAAGTCTCATTCCCCAGGTGTGCCTGGTGAAGCTGAGCGGGGCACTCTCCTTGTGAGTTGCCTCCTCTGTCTGAGCTGATCCCGCCTCCTCTGCACTCTCCAAGCCCTTGCATCAGAAGGGGGTGGTTCATGCGCCTCGGCTGAGCTCTGTTCCTGCCTGCCTGCAGGCCTTGCTAATTCCGAACAGCCTGCCCCGGACTGACTCTGCCCTTCCCCAGTTTCCTCCAAGGCCAACGGAGCTGCCCTCTCACTCGCTGTCAGTTCTTGTTCCAACTCATCTTCTGCTGCAGAGTCAGACTCCGACAGGGGCATGACAAAATGTGAAAAACGATCGTAAGTCACTTTTTTCAGTGCCGTTGTAACTTTGAACGGTCACTAAATGAACTGTTGTAAATCGATGATGACGACCTGTACTTGAAAGCTGGCTGCATTTTCTCTCCTTTAGTAATCCAGCCGTTGCTGCTTCAGATAATCTAAGAGTCTCAAAGTGGATTTCCAATTTAAAAGATGGGAGACAAAATAGGAAAATGGAATAAGAGTAAGAGCCAGTTTGGTCTTGTGACTAAGGTGCTGGCCTACGGATCAGGAGATGGTGAGTTCTAGTCCCACCTTAGGCATGAAACCCAGCTAGGTGACTTTGGGACAATAAGAGTCTATTATTTTTACAAATAACAGGGTGGCAAACATATCTGACCCACTTTCTTCCTCCTATTTTCCCCACAAGGCAGAACTAGAACTCATCATCTCCTGGTCGTTGGCCCAAAGCCCCCTACTAAGTCTAAGGTGGGACTAGAACTCACCATCACCTGGTGATTGGTCCAAAGTCACCCATCCAGCTTTCATGCCTAAGGCAGAACTAGAACTCCTCATCTCCTGGTCGTTGGCCCAAAGCCCCCTACTAAGTCTAAGGTGGGACTAGAACTCACCATCACCTGGTGATTGGTCCAAAGTCACCCATCCAGCTTTCATGCCTAAGGCAGAACTAGAACTCATCATCTCCTGGTCGTTGGCCCAAAGCCCCCTACTAAGTCTAAGGTGGGACTAGAACTCACCATCACCTGGTGATTGGTCCAAAGTCACCCATCCAGCTTTCATGCCTAAGGCAGAACTAGAACTCATCATCTCCTGGTCGTTGGCCCAAAGCCCCCTACTAAGTCTAAGGTGGGACTAGAACTCACCATCACCTGGTGATTGGTCCAAAGTCACCCATCCAGCTTTCATGCCTAAGGCAGAACTAGAACTCATCATCTCCTGGTCGTTGGCCCAAAGCCCCCTACTAAATCTAAGGCAGAACTAGAACTCCTCATCTCCTGGTCATTGGCCCAAAGTCACCCACTAAGTCTAAGGCGGGACTTGAACTCACCATCACCTGGTGATTGGTCCAAAGTCACCCATCCAGCTTTCATGCCTAAGGCAGAACTAGAACTCATCATCTCCTGGCTGTTGGCCGAAAGCCCCCTACTAAGTCTAAGGCAGAACTAGAACTCCTCATCTCCTGGTCATTGGCCCAAAGTCACCCACTAAGTCTAAGGCGGGACTTGAACTCACCATCATCTGGTGATTGTTCAAAGTCACCCATCCAGCTTTCATGCCTAAGGCAGAACTAGAACTCATCATCTCCTGGTCATTGGCCCAAAGCCCCCTACTAAGTCTAAGGCAGAACTAGAACTCTTCATCTCCTGGTCATTGGCCCAAAGTCACCCACTAAGTCTAAGGCGGGACTTGAACTCCTCATCTCCTGGTCATTGGCCCAAAGCCCCCTACTAAGTCTAAGGCAGAACTAGAACTCCTCATCTCCTGGTCATTGGCCCAAAGTCACCCACTAAATCTAAGGCGGGACTTGAACTCACGATTTCGTGCTTTCTAGCCTGGTGCCTTAACCACTAGACCAAACGGGCTCTCGTGATCAACAAAGTAATCCTTCCTCCTCCTCTTCTTCTTTCGTTGCAGGAGCGCCAGCTTCTCGCAAGCCACCCGGTTCTTCATGAGGAGCGACCCGTCGGTTCAGAAACTGTCTCAGGAGAACGGGCATTGCGTCAACGGGTTGGGCGGGCAGCTCCACGGTTTCTACAGTTTGCCCAAACCTAACCGGCACAACTCGGAGCTCCGAGACAGCGCTTACGACTTGCCCAGAAGCTTCGGCTGCTACGCCCACACCAAATCCAGCCTCACCGGCTCAGAGACGTCGGATAGCGAGGAGGTCTACACTTTCAAGACCCCCAACAGCACCCTTTGCAAAGACTTCGGAGAGCTTTCCACGGATTCCTACGACGTTCCGGGCACCCCACTGTCCATTTACCAGATCCCGAGGACCTTCACGCTCGACAAAAACCACAATGCCTTGGCTGTGGCTTCGAGCGACACGGTGGCGACGCCTCCGCCCAGACCTCCCAAGCCGGGGCAGGCAGAATCCCGCTGGGGCAGCCCCCAACAACGCCTGGTGGACAGCGAAGGCCTCAGCACGAGTCCAGCAGTCACCACCATTCCCCGAAGGAACACCCTGCCGGCAGTGGAGAACTGCAGGTTACACCGAGGTAGCTCCATCACTGGAGGTTTTTCAAAAAGAGACTGGACAGCCATTTGTCCAGAACGGTATAGGGTTTTCTGTTTGAGGAGGGGGTTGGACTAGAAGGCCTCCAAGGTGCCTTTCGACTCTGTTTTTCTATTCTATTCTGTTCTGTTCTGTTCTGTTCTATTCTATTCTAATTTTTATTATTCTATTCTATTCTGATTTCTTATTCTATTCTATTCTATTCTAATTATTTCTATTCTATTCTAATTATTCTAATTTTTATTATTCTATTCTATTCCTATTCTATTCAGATTATTTTTATTCTATTCTAATTATTATTATTCTACTCTATTCTAATTTTTATTATTATTCTATTCTATTCTAATTATTTCTATTCCAATTCTAATTTTTATTATTCTATTCTATTCTATTCTAATTATTTCTGTTCTATTGTAATTATTTCTATTTTATTCTAATTATTCTAATTTTTATTATTATTCTATTCTATTCTGATTTCTTATTCTATTCTATTCTAATTATTTTTATTCTATTCTATATTTTCTATTCTATTCTATTCTATTCTATTCTATTCTATTCTATTCTATTCTGTTCTATTCCATTCCATTCCATTCCATTCCATTCCATTCCATTCCATTCCATTCTTCTTTCTTATTCTATTGCTATTCTATTCTATTCTATTCTATTCTATTCTATTCTATTCTATTCTATTCTATTCTATTCTATTCTATTCTATTCTATTCTATTCTATTCTATTCCATTCCATTCCATTCCATTCCATTCCATTCCATTCCATTCCATTCCATTCTATATGTTGTAAGTCAAGGACTACCTATACTTTATTAGTGCCATATTCTACAAATGCAAACCTTTCCTTCCTTCCTTCCTTCCTTCCTTCCTTCCTTCCTTCCTTCCTTCCTTCCTTCCTTCCTTCCTTCCTTCCTTCCTTCCGAAACTATATAGGGCTATCCCCAGGCCTGCTTGCAGAACCCAGTCTTCCGGGCCTTTCAAAAAAAAATGTCAATCTTATCTCCACAGGGATGATGTTCCATAAATGGAGGGAGCCACCACAGAGAAGGCCCTTCTTCTTGGTCCCACCAGATGGAGCTCCTTAAGAGAAGGGACTCCTCACTGCCTCCCTGCTCTGGTGGGTTGGGTAGACATGACTGGAAAAAGACGGCCCTTCATATTATCTGGACCCAGGGCCAGATTATTTGAAGGGCCATCTTTTTCCAGTTATGTCTACCCAACCCACCCAACGAGGGAAGCAGGAAATGTTAGGAGTCCCTTCTCTTTAGGCCAGAGGTCTTCAAACATGGCAACTTTAAGACTTGTGGACTTCAATTCCCAGAATTCTCCAGCCAGCAATGCTGGCTGAAGAATTCTGGGAGTTGAAGTCCACAAGTCTTAAAGTTGCCAAGTTTGGGGACCCCTGCCTTAAGGTGACAACTAGCACCTTGAATTGGATCAGGGAACTGAGCTACTGCTCGTTTTCCATCAGAAGATTATTTGGGAAGGTGCTTTTTTCCCAGCATTCCTCTTAGGTGCAGCCCCAACCTATGTGAAGAATGGGGCCGTGACATTGGAGCGGTCTTTCTCAGCCTTGGCAGCTCAACGATGTGTGGACTTCAACTCCCAGAATTCCCCAGCCAGCCAGGTGTCTTGATACAGATTAACAGAGTTGGACGGGACCTTGTAGGTCATCTAGTCCAACCCCCCCCCCCGCCCAAGCAGACCCTGCCTACACCACCTTCAACTTGCCGAGGTTGGGAAACACTGATGAAACTGACCTTGACTGATCTCCAACGTTGTATTAGAGGACCAACTCAGTTGACTTGCTCTCCTCATGTTCACTTTCACGCTTTTGATTCCAGCTTCTTCCTGTGAAACCTATGAATATCCCCAGCCCAGCGTCAGTGGCACCACAGCACCATCGGCCGAGACTGCAAATCTCGCTGGAGCTAGTCCGTATCTGGTGAGCTTTGCGGGCCTTCAAGAAACATCTCAAGTTGCTTGTTAAATGTCTCTGGAAATTCTCAGTCATCCAGGTCATGGTTGTCCCAAAGATGCTTTTTCAGAAGGCAACTGGTCTTTCTTGGGTTTTTTTCCTTGAAAACAGAGGAGGAGGAGGAGGAGGAGGAGGAGGAGGAGGAGGAGGAGGAGGAGGAGGAGGAGGAGGAGGAGGAGGAGGAGGAGGAAAGAAAAAGAAGGAGAGGGGGCAGGGGGAAAAAGGAGAAGGAAGAAAAAGCAAGAAGGTGGAGGAAAGAAGGAGGAGGAGGAGGAAGAGGAGGAGGAAAGAAGAAGAAGGAGAGAGGGCAGGGGAAGAAGGAAGGAGAAGGAAGAAGGGAGGAAGAGGAGGAAAGGAGGAAGGGCAGAGGAAAAAAGAAGGAGAGGGGGCAGGGGAAGAAAGAAGAGAAGGAGGAAGAAGAAGAAAGGAGGAAGAGGATGATGACGTGAGAATAAATCCTCACAGAGGCAAAATAGATCTTTCCCCCGGAATTCTGACATTAGAAAAGAAACCGCAGTTTAAAATCTAAGTACAAATATTTATTTCGGTACAAAAACAATAAATCTCATTAACTACATGTCTGATATCAAAGTAGGTCTTCCTTCAATGGAAGCCAGGAACAGAAGGAGAGATCGGAGAAAGGAATGCACACATGCGTACAAGAACATATTAATCACGTGCTCAGGAATAAACCATTATAATGAATAGGGATGCAGTTCCCTGCATATACATATAACGGGCAATAAATCACTGCATGACAGAGGAGGAGGAGGAGGAGGAGGAGGAGGAGGAGGAGGAGGAGGAGGAGGAGGAGGAGGAGGAGGAGGAGGAGGAGGGTTTTCAAGGGGGAAAAACCAAGAAACTCCAGTTGTCATTTGAAAAAGCACCTTTGGGACAAGGCAGGAACTGAAGAAACTTCTTGGATGAGAAGTGAAATGTCTTCAAAGAAAACAAAGAAAGTCCAGTTGCCTTTAAATATATATATTTAAAAGCACTTTTGGGACAGCCATGCCCTGGATGACTGAGAATCTCCATAGACATTTTGTTGTATTTGTTCATTTACTTATTGGGGACCATGTTTTCATCAAAATTATTGTAATTCTTGTATTTGTGGGTTCTTTAATTTATTATTATTGGTCACAGTTCTGTTGAGATTAATTTAACTTTTGTATTGGTTGAATTGTCCCATGGTGAGTTGTCCTGTTGTGAGTTGTCCTGTGGTGAGTTGTCCTGTTGTGAGTTGTCCTTGTCACGATGTGAATATTGTCAGTTTGTGCATCTCTATTTTTTCTACTGTTTTCTTGTATTTATGGTCAAGCAGACGTATGATATATTCTATTACGCATGTCTGCATTCCTGAAGTCAACTCCTTTTTCTCTCTCCGCCATTTCTGCCAAAGGTAGAAGTGATTTATTCATTAGCCAATAAGATGTAGCTTACTAAGGATTCTTTTTATCATTTTCTACTGAAATAAAATATTTTGTTAATTAGATTTGAATCTCGGTTTTATTTTCTAAGTAAGAATGTTTTCAAAGGGAAGCAAAGATCCATCGACCTCCGGAGGATTCATTCCTCCGCTAACAGTCCTATTGTGAGTTGGCCGTAGCGAGTTGTCCCATTTCGCAGAGTGAGCTGCCAGCTGATAACAGCTGATGTGAGATGAAGGTCACCTACAATTAAAGCAAATAAATAATTATTGGCTGATTTACGTTAAAAATCTTGTGGAATTCTCTTTTTCCTCTCTTTGCCCTTACAGAGAGCAATCATGTTTTCCCCCAGTACTATTGTCTAGAGCAGGGGTGTCAAACTCAAGGCCCAGGGGCCGGATCCGGCCCACGGGGTGCTTAGATCTGGCCCGCAGGGCCGCCCTGGAAACAGCGAAGGACCGGCCCGCGGTGCCTCTGCGAGTGAAAACGGAGCTCGGGAGGGCCACCCGCAGCCCTCCCGAGCTCCGTTTTCGCTGGCAGAGGGTTGCAAGAGGCCGTTGGAGGTGAAAACGGAGCTCGGGAGCCTGTTTTCACTGGCAGAGTGCTTGGGCCTCCACAGGCGCCCCGGACACGAGTGACGTCGAGCTGGCCCTGCCCCACCTGGCCACGCCCCCCCTGCCCCCCCCAAGGTCAAACACAACCATTGATGTGGCCCTCAATGAAATCGAGTTTGACACCCCTGGTCTACTTAAGGACTAGAAACTTGTCTTAAACAAGCAATGCTGAAATTCAGGCTGCCTTACCGCCCTAGGAATGGAATGTTTTCCTGTGTTCCCTATTCTGACTCAACTTTTATTTTCTGTCCCAGCAGAACAAAACTGTTGTGGCTCGTTCCCATAGCGCGGACTCCGAAGACAACTACGTCCCCATGAACCCAGGTTCTTCCCTGCTGCAGAACACGGAGCGCTCCAATGACAGCTCCCAGCACCTCTACATCCCCATGAGCCCTGGGCCTCATCACCTGGACATGATGGCCCACGCCTCCTCCACCTTCCCAGCTCAGAAAGGCGGTGGCAGCTCTCAGCCCTTGAGGCGGATGAGTGAAATCCAGCCCCCACCCATCAACCGCAACCTTAAGCCAGATCGAAAAGGTGAAGACTTGGATGGATGGATGGATGGATGGATGGATGGATGGATGGATGGATGGATGAATGGGTGGGTGGATGGGTGGGTGGATGGGTGGGTGGATGGATGAGTGGGTGGATTGATGAATGGGGGGTGGGTGGATGGATGGATGGATGAAAAGATGGATGAGTGGGTGGATGGATGAGTGGGTGGGTGGGTGGGTGGGTGGGTGGATGGATGAGTGGGTGGATTGATGAATGGGTGGGTGGGTGGATGGATGGATGAAAAGATGGATGAGTGGGTGGATGGATGGATGAAAAGATGGAAGAGTGGGTGGATGGATGGATGAGTGAGTGGTTGGGTGGGTGGGTGGATGAGTGGGTGGGTGGATGGATGGGGGTGGGTGGGTGGGTGGGTGGATGGATGATGAAAAGAAGGATGAGTGGGTGGGTGGGTGGGTGGATGCTCAAAAAGATGGATGGATGGATGGATGGATGGATGGATGGATGGATGGATGGATGGATGGATGAATGAATGATGAATGAATGAATGAATGAATGAATGAATGAATGAATGAATGAATGAATGAATGAATGAATGAAAAGGTGGATGGGTGGATGGATGATGAAAAGAAGGATGGATGGATGGATGGATGATAAAAAGAAGGATGGATGGGTGGGTGGGTGGGTGGATGATGAAAAGAAGGATGGGTGGATAGATGGATGGATGGATGGATGGATGGATGGATGATGAAACAAAGGATGAATGGATGAATGGATAGATGAAAAGATGGATGCATGATAAAAGAAGGCTGGCTGGATGGATGGATAATGAAAAGAAGGAAGGATAGCTGGAGGGATGGTATGATACTTTTAATAATTTCAGCTCAATGGAGCTTTAAGCAGCTCTTCAGCCTAACTGTGATTCACTTTCTCCTCCAGCAAAACCGACCCCACTTGACCTCAGGGGCAATTCAGTCATCGATGAACTTCCCTTTAAATCGCCAGTCACAAAATCGTGGTCTAGACCCGGGTGAGTATAACACTGCATTGTTTTTTAAAGGGCTAATTTGGTTTAATCATGATTTCTGGAACCCAGGAGACAATGAGATCTAGTCCCGCCTTAGGCATGAAAGCCATCTGGGTGACTTTGGGCCAATCACCAGGAGATGGTGAGTTCTAATCCCGCCTTAGCCATGAAAGTGGATGGGTGACTTTGAGCCAATCACCAGGAGATGGTGAGTTCTAGTTCCGCCTTAGGCATGAAAGTGGCTGGGTGACGTTGGACCAATCACCAGGAGATGGTGAGTTCTAGTCCTGCCTTAGGCATGAAGACTTCCCGCCCCCGCCCGCCTGCCTGGACATAATGTAGACCTATTTAGCCACGTTTTTGAGGCCGGGCGCATGCGCGGAAGGCGCATGCGTGAGCAAAGCGGATGCGTGGAAGGCTGGGCGCATGCGCGGACGACGGCGGCGAACCGGTGGCAAGAAAATGTGAAACCCACCGCTGAACAGCACAATTCTGGGAATATACACAGCTGTTTAAGGATACAGGGTCTGCGTGTATTAATCTGGTCTGCCAGATTCTCCAAAGCACATTCAGCTCAAAGCACGGCCCACCTCTTCCCCTTAATGCTAAAACAGCCCCTGACCCTTGTAATACAGAGAGCCTCACACTCCCCTGGGGCTGAGCTAGCAGTCCACCCATTAACAGTTGAATGGAGCTGTCTGTTAGGCTGCAGACAATTTGTCATGCCCTAATTCAGATTATAATTCATTGTCTGGGAGGAGAAAGGATGGGTTTGTCTCTTGGTGAGGTCACCGTTGTTGAATCACCCACTGTCCACCAGCTCAGACATTGTACTAAGCCCAGAATTTGCAAACCACAGGGGTTGAGTTCACACATCATCCTAAGGCAGGCCCACCCAATCCCCATATAGCTTGGTATAAAATCGGAAGCCAGCCATCCAGTGATGGGTTCCTACCGGTGCGGTCCACTCTATAGCACCGGTAGCGGCCCGCTGGTGATGTCACAGTACCTGTGCGGTCGGTTGCCGGTGCCTGGGCGCCGCCATTTAAAATATATATATTTTTAATTTTTTTTTAAATTTTCTTCTGCGCATGCCCAGAAGCTGAGCTTCCGACACTGCGCATGCGCTGCCTTCCTACCCCACAGTGAGTCCAAGCAGGGGAGGATGGCTGAGGGAGCGCGTGAGACGCTGAAAAAACGGGTGGCAGGAGCTATCTCCATTCCCCTCCCTTCAGCAGTCTGAGAAGCCACGAACGTGCGGTGATGATCCCAGGCATTTTTGCACGTTCGAGGCTTCTCGAGCTGCTGAGGGGAGGGGGAACGGGCGGCAGGAGCCTAGGATCATTGAATGGGGAGAAGCATTCAGGCCGGACAGAGCCTCCTAGAAGAACCGCTGCTGCGATCTTGCTGCTCCCACTGCGGGGGGCTGTGTTGCGGGTGGGCAATGCCCCCCGCTTCTCTGGCCGCTGCCAAGCTCCCGAGGCCCACGCCCACCCGGTCACATGGCTGGCAAGCCACACCCACAAAATAAGCCATGCCAACAGAGTGGTAGTAAAAGAATTAGGAACCCGCTCCTGCAGCCATCGTTCTAAAAGACAGTATAACGGTGTTGGAAGGGACCTTGGAGGTCTTCTAGTCCAACCCCCTGCAGGACACCCTACACCCGTGATGGCAAACCTATGGCACGCATGCCAGAGGTGGCACGCAGAGCCCTCTCTGTGGTCACGTGCGATGTCGCCAGCTGCTCTTCTGGTTTCCAGCACGCATTCCGGCAAAAACGCCCCGAAAAACGCCGGGAAAATGGCCCAAAAAACGGCTAAAGACACGCACGCACATGCACACACATGCATATGTGTTCCAGTTTGGGCACTCGGTGCCGAAAAGGTTTGCCATCACTGCCCTACACCATTTACTATAGATACCATTTCAATTTCCTCGATTAGGCTATTGTTTACTGTTAGCTTGTTTTGCTGCATTGGTAGTTCCTTGATTGTGGTATTGTTTACTTGATTGTTAGTCTAGTGTTAATCTCTGCTCATCTGGGTGTCAATTGCTGGTGGGGAAGTAGTTTGGTCTCTTTTTAAGAAGAGATTGGACAACCATATGCCAGAAATGGTATAAGGTTTCCTGCTTGAGCAGTGGGTTGGACTAGAAGATCTCCAGGGTGCCTTCCAACTCTGCTATTCTGTTATTCTGTTTTGAAACCTAGCAAAAACCTTTTGGGGTTTTGAATGGTATGTAGCTGTTGTTCATCTCAATATGCCTGTTGATGGCCAATTTATCTGAGTGCCAGGCTTCCAGGAATTATCTAGCATTTTCGGACTTGGCTTAGTCCAAGATCATATCACGTGTTCTGCTTCTATTGGAATATACCATAATATTAGAATAGGGGTGCATCACTCTGCATAGACATACAACTGACAATATTCACTACGCGTATATTGTATACAAACATACAGTTTGCCTCTCACAACAGACCAAGATAGAACAACTTTTATATTATTGCAAGATTCTATACCAACATCCACACCTATGCAAACTGGTTTTTGTAAAAAAATCATCCGGAGGCTGGAAACGTTCCGTTTGCCGACTTCCGGTTTTTTTTGCTCTCCCCAGGCTTCAGAGCCTTTCTAGGAGCCTGGGGAGGGCGAAAACGGCCTTCCCCACCCCCCAGAGGCCAGAAATGGCCCATTTCAAGTTGGGAAATGGACCATTTCTGGCCTCCGGAGGGCCTCTGGGGGGTGGGGAAGGCCGTTTTCGCCCTCCCTAGGCTCCTAGAAAGGCTCTGGAGCTTGGAGAGAGTGAAAAACAGGCCTTCCCCACCCCCTCCGGAGGCTGAAAACAGGCTATTTCCTGACTCCCAGTGGGCCCAGAAGGCCCGAAAATCAGCTGGCCGGCTGCGCATGAGCGCCGGACCTGAGTTCGTGAGCCCACCGATATGGCTCCACATGCCACTTCTGGCACACGTGCCATAGGTTCGCCATCACGGCTATAGGGTTTCCTGCTTGAGCTGGGGGTTGGACTAGCAGACCTCCAAGGTCCGTTCTGTTAGAAATTCTGTAGGGCTATATACATACATAATTTCTAACAGGTTATGGGCCCAGTCATAGCGGACTAGGAAATACCGTATTTTTCAGAGTATAAGACGCACCGGAGTATAAGACGCACCTTAGTTTTTGGGGAGGAAAATAGGGGAAAACAATCTGCCTACCAGGTATTCATCTGGCTAGCGTCCTTAGTCTGGTCAGCTTCAGCACATTATTTTATCTCCTGGTTAGGACTTAAAAAAACCTTCTTCTGAGAGAGTAACAATGAAAGAGCCTGCAAGCCAGTAAGAGCTGGGAAGATCGTTAGCACCTGGTTAGGGCTAGAAAACAACTTCTTTGGAGCAAGTAGAGCAATGAAAAAGAACCCTGCAAAGACATAGGGCTGGAAAACATTCTTCTGAGAGAGTAACAATGAAAGAGCCTGCAAGGTAAGAGCTGGGAAGATCTGTTAGCACCTAGTTAGGGCTGGAAAAAAAAGCTACATTCGAAGTATAAGACGCACCTGAATTTTCAGCCACTGGGAGGAAAAAGGTGCGTCTTATACTCCCAAAAATACGGTAGGTGCAAGATACGGCAACAAAAAAAAGACTGCAACAGAATAAAAGAAAATGGCCAAGTAACACAGCTACCACAATGCATTTATTTGCAAATCTGACAACCCAGAACTCTGGTTCTACTGAATACTGCTGCTGCTGTTGTTGTTGTTGTGTATAAAACACACAAACACTGTATTCGAACACCTTCTAACTCTTGTGATTCTGACTCCTCATGACTTTTCTTCTGGATGTTCTCATTTCAGCCAGACCTTCAACTCCAACTTTTCTCAATATTGTCGTCCCACCTCAACCCAGAGCATCACCAGCACCGACTCAGGAGATAGTGAAGAAAATTATGTGGCCATGGTAAGTCTTTATGGAAGCTTCTTTCTATTTTGGGTTTCTCTCCCATATCTACTGTGATGGTGAGAAAGTGGACTCTTAAGAGGGAGGGGGAGCGAGGAGGTAGAGGCAACTTATACCGGATATCCTGTGTGAGTGGATTCTGGGAGTTGAAGTCCAGAAGAGTTAAAGTTGCCAAGGTTGGACATCCTCGCTTTAAGTTACAGGTCATTTTCGACTTTTGACCGCCACTGAGTCCAAAATTTCTGTTGCTAAGTGAGGCAGTTCTTAAGTGAGTTTTGCGACCTTTCTTTAAGAGAATCACTGCAGTTGTTAAATTAGTAACACGGTCATTAAGTGAGTCTGGCTTCCCCATTGACTTGGCTTCGCAGATGTTCGCAAAAGGGGATCGCGTGACTCCCGGGATGCTGCGACCGTCGTAAATGTGAGTCAGTTGCCAAGCTTCCGAATTTTGATCATGTGACCATGGGGATGCTGCAATGGTCAAAGGTGTAAAAAATGGTCATAAGTCACTATTTTTTTATGTTGCTTGTAAATTCGATCACTAAATGAATGGTTGTAAGTTGAAGATTGCCTGCGTTTATTCCCAAAGGTTCTTATTTCAAAATTTTGACACAGGACTCAGAGGCCTAAACAATTGAATAAAGGACAAGAAAATTCTTACTGTTCTGTCCCTACGAAGCACACAACCACACAATAGCAATAGCACTTTACTTATATACCGCTTCATAGTGCTTTACAGCCCTCTCTAAGCGGTTTACAGAGTTCAGCATATTGCCCCCAACAATCTGGGTCCTCATTTTACCCACCTCGGAAGGATGGAAGGCTGAGTCAACCTTGAGCCTGGTGAGATTTGAACAGCTGAACTGCTGAACTAGCAGTCAGCCTGCAGTCGCAGCATTTAACCACTGCACCACCTCAGCTCAAGCAGATTGCACACACTTATTTAATGAAACAAAGGCTACTAATAAAACGTCTTAGCAGTAAACAAGATGCACACACCAATTTACAAACAAACTGTTATCAGCAAGCAACCAGCTATCAATTAAGCTTCATTAATAGCTGGTATCAGTTCAAAGAGTTTGAAGACAATGACGAGCAATTGAGTCTGTTTATCTTACGGAGTTTCCAAGAGTTGGCAAAGTTCCTAGAAATTAGTCCTTGATAATCCAAGCCAACGCAGAGAATGCCAAAACAAGAGTCCTGGAGCAAGCTATGATCAGACAGGTCTCTTTCAAACTGTGTTCTCTGCAGCTTGTTAGCTGCAACTGATGACCTTAAATAGACTAGGGGAGTGGCCAATTAGCCCCAAGTCTTACTCCCGAGTAGACCTCCTCCGGAGTAAACCTTCCTGCCTCTTGGCAGCCCTGCGTGCTCTTGCATTCAGGAAAGGAGTAGCCCCTCCTTTCTCAGCACTGCCAAGAGGTACTGAAGGTTCCAAAGGCCCTGGCTGCACAAGCTGCGGGCGGGCCACAACACTTACCATTAAGATTCTGTAGGCATCTGGAAGTAAACAAGGCAATAGTTTGCATAGAGGCAGTCCTCGACTTACGACCATTTGTTTGGGTGACTGTCCAAAGTTATTTTAAAAGGTGACTTATAAGTTGCTGATAAAAGGGACTTAGGATGTGGTTTTTTTTACCCTTACGATCACTCCACATGGTCACGTGAGTAAAAATTTGGATGCTTGGCAATTGGCGTGTATTACATATTATGGGGTGTCCTCAGCTTTTGTGAACTTTGACAAGCAAGAGGGGAGCCAGATCTGCTTAACAACCGTCTTACTCAGTTAACAACTGCAGGGATTCACTTAACAAGCGTGGCAAGAAAGTTCATAAAACGGGTCAAAAGTCAACTGTCTTGTTTAGCAACGGTTAATGTTTTGCTCAACTGTGGTTGCAAGTCGAGGACTACCTGTATACGAATGCATCTTTTATACTTACACCGAAATTCCACACGAAGGAGCTCTTAGTCTTGGAATTAATGGGGAAGGAAACCTGACCTATTGCAGAAGTAATGGAAGTCAATCTTTTATGCAGATTTCAACTTGATTGTTTGTCTTTTGCTGCTGCTTGACTGATGGCTCTTAATTGCTTTCATTTTAGCAAAACCCAGTTTCTGCGTCTCCCATTCCAAGTGGGAAAAGTAGCCCGGCCCAAAAGAAAAGCACCACAAGCGTTGATTACCTGGCTTTGGACTTCCAGCCGAACTCACCTGGGCCACACCGAAAGGTACGATCCGGGTTCTGAAATCTTTTCAGCAATCCCAACGTTGACACGGGACAACAGGATGAAATGCAATTGAGTGGAAACTCTGCCAGTTTGAGTGACAAACTCAACAAGAGAGCCAGTTAGGTGAAGGACCAGGCTAGAAACCGGGAGACAATGAGTTCTAGTCCTGCCTTAGGCATGAAAGCTGACTGGGTGAGTTTGGGCCAATCACAAGGAGACAGTGAGTTCTAGTCCCGCCTTAGGCATGAAAGCTGACTGGGTGAGTTTGGGCCAATCGCCAGGAGATGGTGAGTTCTAGTCTCGCCTTAGGCATGAAGCTGACTGGGTGAGTTTGGGCCAATCGCCAGGAGATGGTGAGTTCTAGTCCCACCTTAGGCATGAAGCTGACTGGGTGAGTTTGGGCCAATCGCCAGGAGATGGTGAGTTCTAGTCTCGCCTTAGGCATGAAGCTGACTTGGTGAGTTTGGGCCAATCACAAGGAGATGGTGAGTTCTAGTCCCGCCTTAGGCATGAAAGCTGACTGGGTGAGTTTGGGCCAATCGCCAGGAGATGGTGAGTTCTAGTCCCACCTTAGGCATGAAGCTGACTGCGTGAGTTTGGGCCAATCACCAGGAGACAGTAAGTTCTAGACCTGCCTTAGGCATGAAAGCTGACTAGGTGAGTTTGGGCCAATCACAAGGAGACAGTGAGTTCTAGTCCTGCCTTAGGCATGAAAGCTGACTGCGTGAGTTTGGGCCAATCGCCAGGAGACAGTAAGTTCTAGACCTGCCTTAGGCATGAAAGCTGACTGGGTGAGTTTGGGCCAATCACCAGGAGACTGTGAATTCTAGTCCTGCCTTAGGCATGAAAGCTGAATGGGTGAGTTTGGGCCAATCGCCAGGAGAAGGTGAGTTCTAGTCCCGCCTTAGTCATGAAAGCCAACTGAGTGAGTTTGGGCCAATCATCAGGACATAGTAAGGCAGGACTATAACTTACAGTTTCCTGGTGATTAGCCCAAGGTTACCCAGCTGGCTTTCATTCCTAAGGTGGGACTAGAACTCACGGTCTCCTGGTTTCTAGGCTAGCACCTTAACCACTACACCAAACTAGCTCTACATGTAATTTGTTTCTTACTGAAATGGTGTATGTTTAACTAAAGTGTTCGTTTCACTGCATCTCCAACAACATAAACTCGATCATTTCTAAGATATTATTTCTTGTTGAAAAGCATGTACTGCGTCGAAGCTATTGAAGTTGTTCTGTTTTTTCTAATCTCTCCTATTTTTTATTAATTAAATAAAATATTGAGGGGGTGGGGAAACCAAATGAAAATCTTTTCTTGAGAGAATTGCATTCTGATGCTTCACAGCAGTGTTTTTCAAGCTTGGCAACTTTAAGACTTGAGGACTTCAATTCCCAGAATTCCTTACCCAGCATGGCTGCCTGGGGAATTCTGGGAGTTGAAGTCCACGAGCCTTAAAGTTGCCAAGTTTGAAAAACATTGAGTTTACATTGCAAGGCAAACCATATAAAATCTGGAACGTCCTCCCATCTTCTCTCCTCTCTTCTCTTTTTTTGTGGACAGCCCTCTACATCGTCCGTCGCTTCCGACGAGAAGGTCGATTACGTGCAGGTGGACAAAGAGAAGACGCAGGCTTTGCAGAGCACAATGCAGGAGTGGACCGACGTCCGGCAGTCGTCTGAACCCAGCAAGACGGTGAAGCAGTAGCCAAGCAGGGGCGTGGTGGAGAAGACTATCAATTTGTCTCCCTTCCTGTGGACCTTCTCTTGGTCCTCTGTGGAGGCCATTCCAGATAGGCAGACCGCTTCTGCTTTTGAAAACAAGCTTCTACAGGAGAACATTTGGCTGAAAACCTGCATCAACCCTCCCAAAGGCATTTTTCGGTTATGGGTTAGCTGCTGGCTCTATCCGGAGGAATTCAGTGAACGAACATTGCCTTCTCATCCACCTGCCCGTATCCAAACTTTCCTTGATCCACTTTCAACCTGCAGATCTCTATTCTCGCATCCAGCACCTTCTCTTTGCCGGTTTCCTGCCGTCGGTTGGAACTTTCGGCCTGATTTCGGCCTCCTGGTTCTGCCTTTTAGAGATGATGGTGATTATAATAACAATAATAATAATAATAATAATAATAACAATGGCCAGCTACTCATCCTAAGCGGATTTTTATTTTCAGCAGTCTCTTTACGAAGCTGTCTTAGCTATATTGCTTCGCAAAAGGGTGAAGAAATCTCCAAGCAATGCCTTTTTTCCTCGCTCTTTATGTGAATTGCCAACATGCGAATTCCTTAAAGTACGCAATTGTCTTTCTGAGGACAAGCATGTCGAGAGAAACAATCGCTGTTCACCGGTATAAATCAGCTTTTTGAAATGCATTACTCTCGAACTGAAAATAATTCCTCGTCCGCCACCCTCCCACTCAACAAGAAAAAAAAATATCTTCCTAATTCTAATAATCCGGGAATTTTAAGAATGGGACCCTCTCTGGGTGTTTTCGCAATAGTTTCCCCCTTTGTGGGGTATATGATATTGGTGTCCGAGATCTTACAATAGTTGAATCTGTGCTGGGCAGTATTTGGTACCTGGTGTGTGGTGTGTAGGACAGCATTTGATGTTGGACCCTTAGAGTGATGGTTATAAAAGCCTTGATATTTAAAAGTCCATCCACTCGGTGTTGCATTTGATGCCTGGCTATCTATCGCAAGCACTCGAATTAGTTCGAAGCAAATGTTCGTTTTCAAAATAAGAACACGGGGGCTCAAGCAACTGGGACATTGAGCAAGAGGTTAGCAAGCCAGTGTTCGAGGCCCGAGAGCTGCCGTGGGACGGGGTTGAGCTCCCGTCCTTCGCTCGAGCTCTTGCCGGGGACATGAAAGGAGACCCCCGACTGGGCGTCCCCAGGGCAACAGTGATGTCACCGGCTAATCCTTTCAACCCAGAAGTGCCTCAGCGCTTCTGACACAAACGCAAAAAAAAAAATAATTTCAAAATGCATCATTGAATTTGGAGCGTCACGGTTTAAAAAAGCTGACTGACTCACACAACACATTAGCCCAGGTTCAAGTAAAGATGTAGCAGGTGCACTCGTGTGTTATGCTAGAACACATTTTGTGTTTGCTTAGATAAGGTTTTCCCGTATGGTTTTAGGACAGAGGTGGGGAATCATGGCCCCCTCATGACTTGTGAACTTCAACTCCCAGAATTCCTGAGCCAGCCATGCTGGCTCAGGAATTCTGGGAGTTGAAGTCCACAAGTCATAAAAGGACCATCGTTCCCTACCCCTGTTTTAGGATATTGTGAATTGGGGTGTTGGGACGATAGGGTTTCTGGCTCTGTGTGATTTGTGAATTAGACGATGGTTGGGTTCGGCTTTCAGAGTATTGTGTGAATATAATTAAAGGGCTGAGGTTTACGGGAAAGCGACACATAGCATTGAACAACAAATTTCAATTTTACTGTTATTCTGCAACACAAATAGCCTTCGACTTACGACCACAATGGAGTCCAAAATTTCCACTGCTTGGCAATACCGTTGCTAAGTGAGTTTTGCTCCGTTTCATGACCTTTCTTCCCACCGTTGTTGCTGTAACGGTCGTAAGTGTGAAAATCGGTCCTCAGCCCGTTTTCAGTGCCATCGTAAAATCGAATGGTCACTAAACGAACGGTTTTGTAATTCGAGGACTGCCTGTATCACCAGCTTACTCCTTCTAAGATCTTTGTTGTTGCTTATCCAAGGAAGTTTCCATCAGTTCATTATTCAATGCCCTGACTTCTCATCTATCTGTAAGAATCCAATTATTTGATGTTTGCTTATTGCTTAGATTAAGATCTGTTTGGGGGAATTCATTGCTGTCACTTACGGCTTGTTAAGCGACTTTCCTGCATGGTAGATCTGTTGGCCGCCTCATTCAGACATGCACTTTAGAGAGAGTTTGTACAAAAAAAAAACCCCAACAAACTATGCAGGTCTAATCCAAGGTGCTTCATCCGCCACAGAAGTGATCTTAGGACTTCCATTCAAATGCCTTTCCTCTCGAGCGCATGCCTTTTTTTCCTCCTCTTTGCAGAGTTCCGAGTTCAGGTTCTGCTGGTTTTACCAATGAAAACCCTCTGTGCCAGGTTCACACAACCTGCTGAGCTAAACTGTGACTAGCTACTTCCTGGCTCGATGCATAGTTTTCCATGAGCTTGGCAAGTTCCAACAACAGGATTAATTCACAGAGCCGCCATTCAGCTAACCATGGTTTGCTGGCTCATGGAAACCTAGCCTACAGGATACAGTTTGTGTCCTGATTTTGTGACTGTTATAAATAATTCTACCTTGACAAAAAGATGTGTTTTAAAGCCTGCGTAGCTCTCTCTGTTAATTCTACATAGGCAAAGAGGCGGTTTTTCCTCTACAGCATCATATGATTCAACTTTTTAAAATGTAAGATTTTTGCAGAGTTAGGACCGAACATCTTGAGTTTTTGCATTTGATTTCCAATTTCAAATAATAAAATCTGTCTCTTGTCCATAAAGGTTCTAGGTAGGAATAGAGGTGATGTCTCTTTTGGGATCCACTCTTTAGGTCAGATTTCAAATTTCCCAACCGTGCTAATTTCCAAGTATGTGAACTTAAAAGCCCAGAATTCCCCAGCCAATATGGCCGTCGATGAAAATGCTGGGAGTTGAAGTCCGTACATCTGGAAGTTGCCAAAGTTATGAAAAATTGCTTTAGACTCTCATTCATTGCTGAGCCCATGAGATAAATATGCGGTATATAAATCTCACAAATAAATAAATAAATAAATTGAAGTTCACAAGTCTTAAAAGTTGAGAGCCCTATTCAAGATTACTTACTAAATGTTCAAATTTTCCTCTAAGTTTCCCTCACCTTAACCCAGAGATCTTCAACATTGCAGTGCCATCATCCCGGAAAAATAAACTTAAGTGAACTTTCCTATATATAAAATAAATGATTTGATTGGGGTTAGGGTTGTACAAGAAATAAATGGAGCAATTTTAATCATTAAGTTTTATGATACAAAATAGAACAAGGAGAGGCATTTAAAGTCCAGTTTGACTCCTGGCAACCTCATGGACACAATAATTTCCTAGTGGTGCCCCATCCAGGTCTGGTTTGAGTTAGCTTCTGACCCCACATAAAATCAACATTGCCGTCTCTGAAACGCTGATAGAACAATACAACTATATAAAATACAGATAGTCCTTTTCTTACGACTACAATTGAGCCCAAAATTTCCATCGCTAAACAATATAGTAGTTAAATGAGTTTTGCCCCATCCTACAACCTTTCTTGCCACAGTTGTTAAGTGAATCACTGCAGTTGTTAAGTTAGCAACACGGTTGTTAAGCGAATCTGGCTGCCCCGATGATTTTGCTTGTCAGAAGGTCGTAAGAGGAGATCACTTGACCCCGGGATACTGCCACCGTCATAAATCCATGCCAGTTGCCAAGTGTCTGAATTGCCACCGTCATAAATCCATGCCAGTTGCCAAGTGTCTGACCACGTGACCATGGGGATGCTGCAACGGTCGTTAAGTGTGAAAAAGTGTGATGTCACTTTTTTCAGTGATGTCGTAACTACTTTTTATTTTATTTTTCCCTCCGGTAGTCAGAACTGGATCATAAGTATCTTATGGAAGGGATCCATCATAACTTCGAATAGACACAGTGAGGACAATTAACCAGTGGAACAGCTTGCCTCCAGAAGTTGTGGGTGCTCCATCACTGGATGATTTTAAGAAGAGTCTAGAGACAGTCACTTATCTGAAATGGTATTGGTTCTCCTGCTTGAGCAGAGAGGGTTGGACTAGAAGACCTCCAAGGTCCCTTCCAGTTCATTCCATTCCATTCCATTCCAGTCCAGTCCAGTCCAGTCCAGTCCAGTCCAGTCCAGTCTAGTCAATTTTCCATTCCATTCCATTCCATTCTTCTTTCTTATTCTATTCTATTCTATTCTATTCTATTCTATTCTATTCTATTCTATTCTATTCTATTCTATTCTATTCTATTCTATTCTATCCCATTCCATTCTTCTTTCTTATTCTATTCTATTCTATTCCATTCTTTTCTTATTCTATTCTATTCTATTCTATTCTATTCTATTCTATTCTATTCTATTCTATTCTATTCTATCCCATTCTATTCTATTCTATTCTATTCCATTCCATTCTTCTTTCTTATTCTATTCTATTCTATTCTATTCTATTCTATTCTATTCTATTCTATTCTATTCTATTCTATTCTATTCTATTCTATTCTATTCTATTCTACTCTTCTCTCTTCTCTATTCTACTCTATTCTCTATTCTCCATTCCATTCCATTATATTCTATTTCTCTAAGCAACTGGTCATAAGCGGAGGACTACCCTCCAGTGGTGGGCATTTCTCATTGTGTTGTTTGCAGTTCTTGCAACCTGTCTTCCAGTATTTGAGGGACAGTTACAGAGGAGGAAGACCAACCTATCTCCAAAGCATCCGAGGGCAGGACAAGAAATAACAGGTGGAAGACCATTAAAGAGAGAAGCAACCTAGAACTAAGGAGAACATTTCCTAACAGTGAGAACAATTAATCAGTGGAACGACTTGCCTTCTGAAGTTGTGGGTGCTCCATCACTGGAGGTTTTTAAGAAGAGATTAGACAACCGTTTGACCGAGCTGGTATAAGGTCTTCTGCCTTAAGCAGTGCATTGGACTAGAAGAGGGATGTGTGAACTTCAACTCCCATAATCCCTCAGCCAGCATGAGACGCAACTGATACATGATACCTGGGGAATTCTGGGAGTTGAAGTCCACACATCTTAAAGTGGGCAAGGTTGGTATAGAACAGTGTTTCCCAACCTTGGCAACTTGAAGATGTCTGGACTTCAACTCCCAGAATTCCCCAGCCAGCATTCGCTGGCTGGGCAATTCTGGGAGTTGAAGTCCAGATATCTTCAAGTTGCCAAGCTTGAGAAACACTGGTATAGAAGAAGTAAAAGATACTCCTAATAGGATGGTTGGACCCATCTTGAGGAAATTATGGAGGGTGATCATTCAAAAATATCCATGTGGGTCACACCAAGGCCAAAGGACCTCTTCACCACAATGGCCAGGGGTGGATGGGATTTCCCGTAATTCTTCATGATCTGCTATCTCATGGCCTGTGAAGAAAGCAGATTATAAAGCGTTTCATGGCTGCCCTGTCCATCCTAGCCCAGAAGTGCAAAAGTGCAAAGGAGCACCAGGCTGTAGGTTCTCCAAGGTGTAGGTGCCTACAGAGGGACAGAGAGGATGGTAGGATGCAGGGGTGGGCTTCAAAATTTTTAGCAAGGGGTTCTCTGCCTGGTTGCTGGGTGGGCTAGGCCAAAGTGGGCGCGGCCTGGTCAGCCTCCTGCATGACGGCCAGGGGGAGGCGTTTTTGCCCTCCCCTGGCTCCGGAGACTTTCCTCAAGCCTCCAGGAGGGTGAAAACAGCCTCCCCAGACTCCGGAGGCCCTCTGGAGGCTGGAAACAGGCCCATTTCCAGCCTTCCCGAACTTCCGGTAGGCCCGTTTTTCGCCTTCCCCGAGCCTCTGTGCGCGCCCTGCACTTACCTGCATCCAAAATGGGCTGGATGGGGACTCCTGGGAGGGGATGGGTGGGTGGGGCCAGCCAGGAGTGGGATTTGGGGGTTCTCCGAACTGCACAGAATCTCAGCTAGAGGTTCTCCCGAACCCCTGCGAACCCCCATTTTTCATACAACCGTTGCATCAACTCCATGGTCACGTGATCAAAATTCGGACGCTTGGTGCGTGTCTCACATTTATGACAGTGGCAGTGTCTCAGGGTCATGGGATTGCCTTTTGCGACCGTCTGACAAAGCAAAGTCATTGGGGAAGCCCGATTCACTCAACAACCGTGTTACTAACTCGGCAGCCGTGGTGATCTGCTTAACAACAGTGGCGAGAAAGGTCGTAAAATAGGGCAAAACTCAACTGTTTTTGCTTAGCAGTGGAAACTTTGGGCTCCATTGTGGACGTAAGTCGTGGATACCTGGAAAGATTGACAAAATATGTTTGTTTTCTGAAGACAGGGATCAGACACAGCGGTGGGTTGCTCCCGGTTCGGCCCGGTTCTAAGAACCAGTAGCGCCAGCGGCGGGAGGCTCCGCCCACCCACCCGGGACACTTCTGCGCATGCGCAGAAGTGTCGCGCCCGCACGCGAACCGGTAGTAAAGTGTTTTAGAACCCACTACTGGTCAGACACCAGGGGTTCATGTAACGGAAGAATTGTAGCATTGGCCAGATTTGTGTCACTATTTAGGTATTAAGAGAGATTTTTTTTGACAAGGAGTCTCATGTCTTTTTGTCCAAGAAACAATGATGTTTATTACTTTGCTGTGAATGTCCTAAACTGAACGATTGGCAAGAGGGTGGGTGTGTTTTATTTTGTTTTTTACTTTTCCTCTGGGGGTATGGGAAGGGGCGATGTTTATTTCTTTACAAAAACCCTCTTTTTCAAAATTATATATATATATATAAATAGATGTACAGTATGTTTTTGTCTTGTGGTATTAGTGTTTGAGCTGAATGTTCCTGCTTCTTTTTTTTTTTAGCCACTGTGGATTCCACATCCTTAAATTATTAATTTATTCCATGTTAGCTGCAGTTGGAAAGACGACGACAATCGTCCTGCAAAATCAAAGTTGCGCTTAACTTAGTTCTTACTTTAAATTAACCACTTGCTGTTAATAAATGTGATATACGGCTAAAAAGAAATGTACTACTTTATTCTCTGTGTGTTTAATCGCCACAATTAGGAGCATAACCGCTCCGGGAATGGGTTGGTTATAATTCTCGGTAAACAATAATTTGGTGAACAACTTTTCATATTTGCACGGAGATAAATGAGCACCCTGTAAAAGCAGATGGTGGAATACCAGGTAGTCCTCGACTTACGACTACAATGGAGGCCAAAATTGAGACATTTGTTAAGTGAGTTTTGCCCCATTTTTATGACTTTTCTCGCCACATGCGTTAAGTGAATCATTGCAGTTGTTAACTTAGTCACCCGTTTGTTAAGTGAATCTGGCTTTCCCCGTTGACTTCGCTTGTCAGAAGGTCGCAAAAAGGGATCGCGTGACCCCGGGGCTCTACGACCATCATAAATGTGAGTCAGTTGTCAAGCAACCGAAGGTAAATCACACGGCCATGGGAATGCTGCGATGGTCGTAAGTATGAAAAATGGTCCTAAGTCACTTTTTTCACTGCCGCTGTAACGGTCAGTAAGTGAACTGTTGTAAGTCGAGGACTATCTATATTTTCTGCTTGGGCTTATATTTTTAGACGAAGGATGAAAACCGGCTTTTTGAGCGCTATCCTGCACTCTTATTCCTAATTCTATATACAGGTTGTCCTTGACTTACACGTTCCTTTAGTGACCGTTCGAAGTTACAACGGCACTGAAAAAAGTGACTTATGACCGGCTTCCCCTTTGACTTTGCTTGTCAGAAGACCATAAAAAGTGATCATGTGACCCCGGGATATTGCAACCGTCATAAATATGAGTCAGTTGCCGAGCGTCCGGATTTTGATCATGTGACCATGGAGATGACGCAATGGCCATAAGTGTGAAAAATGGTCAAAAATCACTTTTTGAGTGCCCTTGTAACTTTGCAGGGTCACTCAAAGAACTGTTATAAGTCGAGGACCACCTGTATTACGTTTAAACCACTGCAACAGAGGTGTAGCATCCCACATCTTCTGAAAGTCCAGATGTTTTACTCCCATAATAGCAGAATCTTCTTCTTCTTCTTCTTCTTACAAGCTGCATCTTCTAAAAGTGAGTGAACTTTGATCAGATGCCTAAAGAACTGCCAAAGAAATCTTGATGCTTAATAACAACAGCACTTAGACTTATATACCGCTTCACAGGGCTTTCCAGCCCTCTCTAAGCGGTTTACGGAATCAGCCTCTTGCCCCCAACAATCTGGGTCCTCATTTTACTCACCTCGGAAGGACGAAAGGCTGAGTCAACCTTCAGCCGGTCAGGATCGAACTCCTGGCTGCGGGCAGAGTCGGCTTGCAATACTGCATTCTAACCACTGCGCCAGCACGGCTTAGATAGCAATAGCACTTAGACTTTATATACCGCTTCACAGTGCTTTAGAGCCCTCTCTAAGCGGTTTACAGAGTCAGCCTGTGGCCCCCAACGATCTGGATCCTCATTTTACCAACCTGGGAAGGAGGGAAGGCTGAGTCAACTGTGAGCCGGTCAGGATCGAACTCCTGGCAGTAGGCAGAGTTAGTCTGCAATACTGCACTCTAATCACTGTGCCACCAGGAAGGAGAATGAGAAAGGGAATAAGAGAGGAGGGAGGGAGGAAGGGAGGGAGGGAGGGAGTAATAGCAATGGCGTATTGCCTCCAACAATCTAGGTCCTCATTTTACCGACCTCGGAAGGATGGAAGGTTGAGTCAACCTTAAGCCGATCATAAGCCGCTCACTCCTGGTAGTGAACTGAATTAGCTTGCAGTACTGCATTCTAACCACTATGCTACCATAGTTCCTTCCTTCCTTCCTTCCTTCCTTCCTTCCTTCCTTCCTTCCTTCCTTCCTTCCTTCCTTCCTTCCTAAATAGCAATAGCAGACTTATATACCACTTCGCAGTGCTTTTACAGCCCTCTCTAAGCGGTTTACAGAGCCAGCCTCTTGCCCCCAACAATCTGAGTCCTCATTTTACCGACCTCGGAAGGATGGAAGGCTGAGTCAACCTTGAGCCTGGTGAGATTCAAACTGCCAAATTACAGGCAGATGGCAGTCAGCAGAAGTAGCCTGCAGTACTGCACTCTACCCACCACAGCAAAATAAACCAAGAGGCACATGGATTTTTGACCTGCCGGGGGCATGCACCTTCCATTTTGCAGAAGTTCAATCAATTAGCCAGCCAATAAATCAAGATCCGGATTACCTTGAACTTGTTCGTGTATTTATTCGTGTATTTATTTAATTTTGAAATTAAGCTGAAAAAAGTAGAGATTTCTTGGAGCAGAGTTAAGAGGACAAATGATAAGCAAGTCCATGGTTGGTTTTGAAGAAAATGTATGTATCAGCCTTCTTCTATCTGGACCATTTGACCCCAACTACAGGTAGTCCTCAACTTATGACCACAACTGAGCCCAGAATTTATGTTGTAAAGGGAGAAATTTGTTAAGTGAGGGTTGCCCCGTGTTACGACTTTCCTTGCCACATTTGTTAAGTGAATCACTGCAGTTGTTGAATTAATAACACGGTTGTTAAGCGAATCTGGTTTCCCCACGGACTTTGTCAGAAGGTCGCAAAAGGGGATCGTGTGACTCCGGGACACTGGAGCCGTCATAAACGTGAGTCAGCTGTCCAGCATCCGAATGTAAATAACGTGACCCTGGGGAGGCTACAAGGGTCGTAAGTGCGAAAACGGTCATAAGTCACTTTTTCCAGTAACTTCGAACAGTCACTAAATGACCTGTTGTAACTCGAGAACTACCTCTATATAATAACATCCAGCCCATAAAATTGGAGAAAATGAAGCCACAACACTTGTTTATTGGACGACAATAAACTGGGGAAGTTTGAGTGTTTAAGCCTTTTTAAGTCCTCAACGTACGACCACAATTGACAACTGTTTCGCTTAGCAACATACATTTTGGGCTAAGTGGAGGACTGCCTCTATATTTCTCTTTAGATGTAGCTGTTACAAAGGGACAACGCTTCTGCCTCTTGGTAGCAGTGAGTTCTGTGGGAAAGATCCTAACAGGTGACAAAGCCAGGTTAGATACTTGAGAAAGATTGATCAGATCTAAGTTTATTTATTTATTTATTTATTTTGTGAGATTTATATACCGCCTCACAGTGCAAGCACTCTCTAAGTGGTTTACACCAGTAAGCAATGTATATTTATATTGCCCCCAACAATCTGGGTCCTCATTTTACCTACCTCGGAAGGATGGAAGGCTGAGTCAACCTTGAGCCAGTGAGATTTGAACCGCTGACCTGCGGATCAGTGTCAGCTAAAGTGGCCTGCAGTACCTGCCTCTAACCGCTGCGCCACCTCGGCTCTTTTTAGTTCTTTGATATCCGGTTCAGAGAAGGAAAAGAAGAGACCAATCACGTAAATTAATTGATCATAGTACGATTAAATATTGCAGTGGCAATATTAGAGGTGAAACAGTCTGAAAAATACGGTATGTCTTGCAAACCACAATTTATGGCTTGGTGCAGTGTTTATCAACTTCAGCAACTTTTATGATGGGTGGACTTAAGAGAATAACAGAGTTGGGAGGGGCCTTGGAGGTCTTCTAGTCCAACCCCCTGCTTAGGCAGGAAACCCGACACCACTTCAGACCAATGGTTGTCCAATCTGTTCTTAAATACTTCCAGTGTTGGAGCATTCACAACTTCTGGAGGCAAATTATTCCACTGATTAATTGTTCCAACTGTCAGGAAATTTCTCCTTCCTTCTAAGTTGCTTCTCTCCTTGATTAATTTCCACCCATTGCTTCTTGTCCTGCCTTCAGGTGCTTTTGGAGAATAGCATTTATGTACGTCCATGCCTACACACCTTCACAGCCCTACGGGTTCAGCCCTCCACAAGTCCCAGTTTGTCATGTGGCCCTTGAGAAAATTGATCGCCCAACCCTGCATTAAGGAGCTCACAATGAACATTGCCCACCCTTCAGTGGACGACACTTCATCAAGATGGTGACTTGGTAGGCCTCAAAAGCCGAAGCGGTGGCGGGCTCTTACCCCTACTTCCAGGAAGTGCACTTTTATGACCGGTTGAGGTCGCCCTAGTCACAGTTGCTCCAGAAAACATCATTTTCCATAGTTTCGAGGAAGAATAAACAATGATCATTCTCCCCCCCACAATCCTGGTTAGACTTCCAAGGCCACAAGGTCCAGGTGAAGGAGTCCCATACTTGACGGTTGAAGGATTAACCATCTGCTTTGGACACAACAGCTAAAAGACCAGTCCATGGAAGGACCCCGGTCCGCCTCCACCTGGGTCATGGCTGCAACCCCCCGAGGCGCCTTCATCGTCCTCGTGGTCATCTCTATCAAGATCTTTCCACCAAACGGAAGATTTAGGCAAAGCTGATATGTACGCCTTTCTACTTCTGGCTTGTTTTTCTTGTTCCTGTGGATGAAAAAAAGAGACACACCCAGACAAAAACCACACACACACACATACGTATACACATGCACACACACAAAACCCAGCTCAAGCAAGCACATAAATCTCAAGGTAATAAAATGGGGGGGGGAGGAACCTACACCGTAACTGGGAGGAAGTCCCAAAGGTGCTTTTACTGGAGGCAACTGGACTTCATTGTTTTTTCTTTTGAAGATGTTTCGCTTCTCATCCAAGAAGCTTCTTCAGTTCTGACAGGATGGTGGGGAATGGATAGCGGGGAATGGAAGCCGAAGAAGCTTCTTGGATGAGAAGCGAAACGTCTTCAAAAGAAAAAAAAAACAAGAAAGTCCACTTGCCTCCTGAAAAAAGCACCTTTGGGACAATCATGACCTGGATGACTGAGAATCTCTACAGACCTTCAGCTATACAATTTGGGATGAACATCCTTGGAACGGTGTGGGAGTAGGAATGGATTTCCTGAGGGAAAAATGGCAGACTACAGGAACCATTTGCACCACTCAGGTGACCTGCTTAGAGGAAACCAGGTTGTGTGGGAATGAGGCATGTTGACAAGCTAAGATCATTAACTTGAGGAAGTGCACAGCTGTCAGAGTGATGGATAATGTTAGGGTTTTTCCAAGCTGGAAAACACCGAGTTAAGATGCCAAATATGTTACATAAGGCGGGTGAACAATGGAGTAGGTGGGGTTATTTCGTCATGTGCTTCTTGTATTTATTCCCTGTATTCTCATTACGACGCTGCCTCTTTTGATTCAGAGACTTTATTCTCTGTTCATTAAGGGGACCTTTGCGCAAAGTAAAGTAAAACTGTTTTTTATTGTTCATTTGGACTCCTGTTGATTTCCTTAGTGGATTTTTCTAACACTGAGGACACAGATAAACCTCCAAGTGCTTCAACGACCTGCTAAAAGGATGCAAATGACCAGCTGTCTGCAAGGAATATCAATCCTTCCATTCCCCACCATCCTGTCAGAGCTGAAGAAGCTTCTTGGATGAGAAGCGAAACGTCTTCAAAAGAAAAACACAGAAAGTCCAGTTGCCTCTTGAAAAAAGCACTTTTGGGACAACCAGGACCTGGATAACTGAGAATCTTTACTCTTTTAACTGGGAGGGGGAAAAAACCCAACAGAAATGAGTCAATGGTGGTGGGAGACCATGTTACCTGCAAGAATAAGATGTTATCTTTCGCAATGGCATCCATCAAGTTTTTATCCGGAGAATGTAAGCTTCCATTTGTCCAGCCAGGCTCTGGACAGGCTCCGTTTGAGGCCTGTTTCGCTCTCTGTCTGTAGAACAGCAGATAAGCCGTGTCCTTCGGCAGGAAGGAGGTCACGTTGCTCACAGATTCAAAAGATGAGAAGAAGATCCTGGTGTCGTTAAAGATGTACCACTGGATCTCGACATCCGTAGACTTCGCTGAAGCCACTTTCCAAGTGTTGTCCTTACAAAGGCTCTCCGTGGCCGGATCCTCACATTCCCTGGCATAGCAGTAGTAATGGCCGCTTTCTGAGGAGACCCCAGAATGGACCACCACGCTACAGAGATCGTACACCACCGAAGCGAAGTCCTTGCAGGATGAAGTCCATCCTGACGTCCTCGCTTGGTCAGAAGACACCAGGACTGGCAGTTTCAGTATCAACGGGACCGAGACGTTGTCAAGGATTTTCTTCCTCCTCATCGTTCCTAGGTCAAAGGAGAACCTCAACAGGGTGAGGATGAGGTAGTGAGGTCCCTCCGTCAGCTCGGTCAACTTCTCAGCATCTTGAAGGGAGGCACAGTTCTCACAGTGGTACCTGTTCTCGGCGGTGAGCATCTCAGGTGATAAGAAATAATTTATCAAATCCGGAACAGATCTGGAGGCCCGACAACCAGAAACTTGCTTGTGTAAAGCCAGGTCAGATTCTTTGACGGACTTCACTTCAACAACGTCTCGTTCAGGCGTCAAGGGGAGACAGGCCTCTTCAAATTTTGACCCAACTGCTTCCATAGAAGGATTCTCCTCGGGGGCCCTCAAGATCCCTGACCTAGCTGGCAAATCCTTTAGCTTGCTTTGAGTCTGGATCCTTGACCGAAAGATCTCAGGACATGTTTCTTCCCCAGACCCAATCAATGCACTGCTGATAAGTCCAGACTGGGGGTCATCAGCTGGTGGAAACGCCAAAGAGAGATCTGTGAAGGCTTCTTCTCTGGAAGAGACCTGTAGGCACTTCAGACAACGGATCTTGGTCTTAATTTTGCCACCAAACATTTCTTCTACCAGGGTTTTGCTGGCGGAGGGATGTCGGTCCACAGGAGACACCAAGGAACATGCCTTGAGTTTCTGACAGATCCTTCTACCAGTTCTCTCTTCCTCATGAAGACTTTGGGAAAACAAAGAGATACTAAAACATAGAAAATCTCCTTTTAAAGCCAGAACAACGGATTTAAAAAAAATAAATAAACCCCACACTACCCCGAATGAAGGGTCATAAAAAGGGAGATTAAGAATGGGAAGGGAAAAAAATTCAGGCCTTGAAATCTAACACTTTGTTCATAGCAGAATCCAAATTCAAGCAGTTCTCCCAATCCAGTATGACTGAGTTGGGCGGGACCTTGGAGGTCTTCTAGTCCAACCCTCTGCTCAAGCAGGAAACCCTATACCATTTCAGACAAATGATTGTCCACTGTCTTCTTTAAAACCTCTAGGGTGAATCCAGATCTAAATCTCTCCTGAATTTGGAAGCCAGCATTATTAATTAATAAACTACTGGTTTGAATTATTTATAACTGCTGGTTTAAATTATTAATGTTTATAATTATTCCGTAGCCTTTAGATTTATTATAGCTGCCAACTCTCCAGTTTTCTTTAGGAAGTAATTTACCTCAGACTTGGATAGTTTAAACCAGGGGTCAGCAACCTTAAACACTCAAAGAGCCATTTTCCCACAGAAAAGAAAACACCGGGAGCCACAAAACCCTTTTGACATCTAAAATGAAGATAACACTGCATATATCGTTTTTTACCTTTATGCTATCTATAAAAAAACTATAGTGTGTTGCATTTATGAAATCAATGAACTGCTACAGAGAAAACAAATTTTAATTTCAACATTTTGAACTCCGAAAAAAAAAAGATGGGTCGAAAAGCTCAATAAATCACGTGTCGCACACTGGCGGTTGTGACGTATATTTTGAGCGACAGGGAGCCGCAGCAGAGGGATGAAAGAGCCACATGCAGCTCCAGAGCCGTGGGTTGCAGACCCTTGGCTTAAACCGTTGTTTCTCAATGGTGGCCATTTTAAGATGTGTAGACTTCAACTCCCAGAATTCCCCAGCCAGCATGGCTGGCTGGGGAATTCTGGGAGTTGAAGTCCACATATCTTAAAGTGGTTAAGGCTGAAAAACACTGGCTTAAGTAATCCAAATCACATTTTCTCAAACCATCCACAATCTACTTTACCGATCGAGCAGGTATTTCAGATATTCAGAGCAATCTTGCTGGGCGCCTCGGGTGAACCAGGGGGGCCACGAAGCCAAAAGGAAGTTCTCAGGAGAAATCGCAGGCCGCTTACAGAGATATCGGAAAGGGAAAAAAGCAGAGAGAGAAAAAAAACATTGAAAGCGTTTTGGTACCTGCAGTTTGGATATCAGGCTGTCCTATTTTACCTGGGCTTTTTTCATTAAAGTTACTGGAATTGATTTTTCTTCTTTGCCTGCTAAATTTATACGTTAGTTGATTTTAATTTTGTAAGTTGGGTATAGTGGTTAAGGTGCCATCCTCGAAACAAGGAGACAGTGAGCTCTCGTCCCACCTTAGGCATGAAGGCCAGCCGTGTGACTTTGGGCCAAACACCAGGAGACTGTGAGTTCTAGTGCCACCTTACCCAAGAAAGCCAGCTGGGTGACTTTGGGCCAAACACCAGGAGACTGTGAGTTCTAGTGCCACCTTACCCATGAAAGCCAGCTGGGTGACTTTGGGCTGATCACTAGGAGACTGTGAGATCTAGTGCCACCTTAGCCATGAAAGCCAGCTGGGTGGCTTTGGGCTGATCACTAGGAGACTGTGAGTTCTAGTGCTACCTTAGCCATGAAAGCCAGCTGGGTGACTTTGGGCTGATCACTAGGAGACTGTGAGTTCTAGTGCCATCTTACCCAAAAAAGCCAGCTGGGTGACTTTGGGCCGATCACCAGGAGACTGTGAGTTCTAGTGCCACCTTAGCCATGAAAACCAGATGGGTGGCTTTGGGCTGATCACTAGGAGACTGTGAGTTCTAGTGCCACCTTAGCCATGAAAACCAGATGGGTAGCTTTGGGCTGATCACCAGGAGACTGTGAGTTCTAGTGCTACCTTAGCCATGAAAACCAGATGGGTGGCTTTGGGCTGATCACTAGGAGACTGTGAGTTCTAGTGCTACCTTAGCCATGAAAACCAGATGGGTGACTTTGGGCTGATCACTAGGAGACTGTGAGTTCTAGTGCTACCTTAGCCATGAAAACCAGATGGGTGGCTTTGGGCTGATCACTAGGAGACTGTGAGTTCTAGTGCTACCTTAGCCATGAAAACCAGATGGGTGACTTTGGGCCGATCACCAGGAGACTGTGAGTTCTAGTGCTACCTTAGCCATGAAAACCAGATGGGTGGCTTTGGGCTGATCACTAGGAGACTGTGAGTTCTAGTGCCACCTTACCCATGAAAGCCAGCTGGGTGGCTTTGGGCTGATCACTAGGAGACTGTGAGTTCTAGTGCTACCTTAGCCATGAAAACCAGATGGGTGACTTTGGGCTGATCACCAGGAGACTGTGAGTTCTAGTCCCACCTTACCCATGAAAGCCAGCTGGTGACTTTGGGCTGATCACTAGGAGACTGTGAGTTCTAGTGCCACCTTAGCCATGAAAACCAGATGGGTGACTTTGGGCTGATCACCAGGAGACTGTGAGTTCTAGTCCCACCTTACCCATGAAAGCCAGCTGGTGACTTTGGGCTGATCACTAGGAGACTGTGAGTTCTAGTGCCACCTTAGCCATGAAAGCCAGCTGGGTGGCTCTGGGCTGATCACCAGGAGACTGTGAGTTCTAGTCCCTCCTAAGGCATGAAAACCAGATGGGTGACTTTGGGCTGATCACTAGGAGACTGTGAGTTCTAGTGCCACCTTACCCATGAAAGCCAGCTGGTGACTTTGGGCTGATCACTAGGAGACTGTGAGTTCTAGTGCTACCTTAGCCATGAAAACCAGATGGGTGGCTTTGGGCTGATCACTAGGAGACTGTGAGTTCTAGTGCTACCTTAGCCATGAAAACCAGATGGGTGGCTTTGGGCTGATCACTAGGAGACTGTGAGTTCTAGTGCCACCTTACCCATGAAAGCCAGCTGGTGACTTTGGGCTGATCACTAGGAGACTGTGAGTTCTAGTGCTACCTTAGCCATGAAAACCAGATGGGTGGCTTTGGGCTGATCACTAGGAGACTGTGAGTTCTAGTGCTACCTTAGCCATGAAAACCAGATGGGTGGCTTTGGGCTGATCACTAGGAGACTGTGAGTTCTAGTGCCACCTTACCCATGAAAGCCAGCTGGGTGGCTTTGGGCTGATCACTAGGAGACTGTGAGTTCTAGTGCTACCTTAGCCATGAAAACCAGATGGGTGGCTTTGGGCTGATCACCAGGAGACTGTGAGTTCTAGTCCCACCTTACCCATGAAAGCCAGCTGGTGACTTTGGGCTGATCACTAGGAGACTGTGAGTTCTAGTGCCACCTTACCCATGAAAGCCAGCTGGTGACTTTGGGCTGATCACTAGGAGACTGTGAGTTCTAGTGCCACCTTACCCATGAAAGCTAGCTGGGTGGCTTTGGGCTGATCACCAGGAGACGGTGAGTTCTAGTGCTACCTTAGCCATGAAAACCAGATGGGTGACTTTGGGCTGATCACCAGGAGACTGTGAGTTCTAGTCCCACCTTACCCATGAAAGCCAGCTGGGTGGCTTTGGGCTGATCACTAGGAGACTGTGAGTTCTAGTGCCACCTTAGCCATGAAAACCAGATGGGTGGCTTTGGGCTGATCACTAGGAGACTGTGAGTTCTAGTGCCACCTTAGCCATGAAAACCAGCTGGGTGGCTTTGGGCTGATCACTAGGAGACTGTGAGTTCTAGTGCCACCTTAGCCATGAAAACCAGATGGGTGGCTTTGGGCTGATCACTAGGAGACTGTGAGTTCTAGTGCTACCTTAGCCATGAAAACCAGATGGGTGACTTTGGGCTGATCACCAGGAGACTGTGAGTTCTAGTCCCACCTTACCCATGAAAGCCAGCTGGTGACTTTGGGCTGATCACTAGGAGACTGTGAGTTCTAGTGCCACCTTACCCATGAAAGCCAGCTGGGTGGCTTTGGGCTGATCACTAGGAGACTGTGAGTTCTAGTGCCACCTTACCCATGAAAGCCAGCTGGTGACTTTGGGCTGATCACTAGGAGACTGTGAGTTCTAGTGCCACCTTACCCATGAAAGCTAGCTGGGTGGCTTTGGGCTGATCACCAGGAGACGGTGAGTTCTAGTCCCACCTTAGGCATGAAAACCGACTGGGTGACTTTGGGCCAATCATCAGGACATTGTGAGTTCTAATCCTGCCTCAGGCATGCTGACTGGGGAATTCTGGGACTTGAAGGTTGAGAAGCACATCCCTAATCCCTCACGCATCATTAAAATAAACAATTTTATTAAAATAAATAAGCCCCCAAAAGCAACACCCTACAATTAAGAAAAATGTTCAGTTAAGTACCTGGCTGTGTTCTAAAAAAGCAAAGAGCCACTGTAATTTTGCCATCAGAGGCTGGGAGTTGTTCTCGGATAAATTCAGCACCGTCCGCCTGAAACTGAAAAGGAAAAGATTTTTCCCCTTAAACTTAAAAAGGGAAGCTTGTCACAAAATCCCACCATCCGTTAATCCATTTACTTAAACCCAGATCCCACACAGGTGAATGCAACCCATAGGCACATAATCACCCTTCCTTTAAAGGTCACTCCGAACTATGAAAATATAAATAATAGGTCTGCTGTGGACGGCATTATATGACCCTCCACCAGGGGTGAAATGCTACCGGTTTGGTCCGGTTCGCCCGAACTGGTAGTAACAAATCCTTCCAGTTCACTGAACAGGTACTAAAAATGCTTTTAAAAAGTAAAAAAAAAGGTTTCTACCATGGGGCGGCACAACTGATTGTCACAGCTGATAAACCTTTTTTTTTTACTTTTTTAAAGCATTTTTTACTACCTATTCGCCCGAACTGTGACTCTGTGAGGTTCCTGCTTGTTGCAGGGGCCATTTTGTGTGAAGTCCAGCTGCTTCTGCATTGTGTGTGAGTCAGTTGTGTAGTTTTTGTGTTGTTTGTGTGTGAAGTGTGAAAGTTGGTTTTTGAGCTCTTTGTGGCTCTGTGAGGTGCCTGCTTGTTGTTGCAGAGGCCATTTTGTGTGCTTTTCCATTGTGTGTGAGTCAATTGTGTGGCTTTTGTGTGTGACGTGTGAAAGTTAGTTTTTGAGCTCATCCGGTCACATGACCATGACCACGCCCACCCAGTCACAAGACCACCAAGCCACACCCACCAAGCCACGCCCACAGAACCGGTAGGGAATTTTTTTAGATTTCACCACTGTTATAATCCTTGAATAGCCTCCAGGTGGCCTTAGCTAAAGTACAAGCTGTATGAAACGGAGGTGATTTGGCCCAAAATAATTTCACGTAGTTCTTTAACCTTCTGTACAGAAGGTTGTGGCTTTGTTAATTGCAAAATGCCAAGCATAGTTTTGTCCTGGGTTGTTACAAGAACCCTGGTGGCGCAGTGGTCACAATGCAGTATTGCAGGCTAACTCTGCCCACAGTCAGGAGTTCGATCCTGACCGGCTCAAGGTGAACTCAGCCTTCCGTCCTTCCAAGGTCGGTAAAATGAGGACCCGGATTGTTGGGGGCAATAGGCTGAGTCTGTAAACCGTTTAGAGAGGGCTATAAAACACTGTGAAGCGGTATATAAGTCTAAGTGCTATTGCTATTGCTATCTGTCTGTCTGTCTATATCTGTCTGTCTTATTATCTATCTATCTATCTATCTATCATCTATCTATCTATCTATCATCTATCTATCTATCTATCTATCTTTCTATCTATCTATCTATCTATCATCTATCTATCTATCTATCTATCTATCTATCTATCTATCTATCTATCATCTATCTATCTATCTATCTATCTATCTATCTATCTATCTATCATCTATCTATCTATCTATCTATCTATCTATCTATCTATCTATCTATCTATCTATCTATCTATCTATCTATCTATCTATCTATCTTCCTATCTATCTATCTATCTATCTAGCTAGCTAGCTAGCTAGCTAGCTAGCTAGCTATCATCTATAATCAAGAGCCGTGGTAGCGCAGTGGTTAGAATCCAGTATTTCAGGTTGACTCTGCCCACAGTCAGGAGTTCGACCCTGACCGGCTCAAGGTTGACTCAGCCTTCCGTCCTTCCGAGGTCGGTAAAACGAGGACCCAGATTGTTGGGGTAAACAGGCTGACTCTGCAAACCGCTTGGAGAGGGCTATAAAGCACTGTGAAGCGGTATATAAGTCTGAGTGCTATTGCTATAAATCAGTTATAAGTTCTTGTCTTCTTGATTTAAAATGAGGAAATAGTCCAGCTCAGCAAATAACAAGGTTGGGCTGTTTTGGCTTGAGCTTGGAATCTAAGCAGGTTGAAAGCTGGTTGATATGTGGAGGGAACGCCACCAGGAAATCCCAAGCTTTGTAGGCCAGACTGGAAATTTCAAGAAACATCTGGAAAAAGACAGTAAAAAAACCTCCTTCCATATTGCTATAAAATCAACTGCCCATTCCTGAATACAACTCAGTTGATCTTTATCAGATGCTGTGCTAAAAGTCCGTCTCCAAATTCAGCAAATTTGCTGGTCCTGCTAGGCTAAGTGATCGAATAACCAGAACTTGAGATGTGTAGATTAATTCTTGAGTATAAATCCTCAAATGTGCTGTTGTTACGTTTGGTAACAAGAGCCCACAGAGATTGAGAGGGCGGCTCTGTTGGCCTTGGAGGAAACTGGGGAAGGGCGCAGTCAGTCCAGGCAAGGCTTTTCTGAATTAGTAAGGCCTGCCAACAGAGAGAGCTCAGGAGAAGAGCAAGGACCACCACCCCTCCTGATCCTAGAACAAGGAGGGAAGAGAGAAGGCAAGAACAACACAGACTGAGCCAGCTACGAGGAAGGAGATTGCCCCACCTCCTTTCACAAGGCACACCTGGGGACTGAGATGTAAGGAGGTGCCGGTGGGAGGGGCATTTGCCAGGAACAAGCGTTGAATCTGTGAAGCCTCGTGTGCACTTGCCGACGCCTGGAGATTGCTGTACTCTTGTAGTGTTTGCTCGGTTTGTCTGCTTCGCTGAACCTTCTTGCTCTGGTTACTGTTTGGCTAACCTGGCTTACTGGACTGCTGGCCCTGGTTGCTGTGTGGCTAACCTTGATTACTGGACTACTCGCAGCCAGAGGCTGCTGAAGGTGCGTGCGAGAGCTTTGCTCCAGGACTTAGGGAATGTGGGGACGTTTGGGGGCAAAGTTGGAGCAATAAAGGGGAGTTAGACCTGTTCTCTGGTTGTGTTGCTTTCGTGCCACGCCCCGGGACATCACAACAATGGACCTGCTCGGATTAGATGCTTCTAACAAGGACACAGGTAGTCCTCCACTTATAACCATTGGTTCAGCAACCGTTCAAAGTTACAATGGCACTGGGAAAAAAGTGAGTTATGGCCATTTTTTTCACTTACGACCGGCGAAGCATTCCCATTGGTCACATGATCAAAATTCAGAGGCTTGGCAACTGATTTATATCGATGACGGCTGCAATGTCCTGGGGGTCATGCGCTCACTTTTTTGGTGACCTGACAAGTCAAGTCAATGGGGAGGCCCGATTCACTTAACAACGGTGTTGCTAACAACTGCAGTGATTCGCTGAACACTTCTGAGTGGCCAGAAAGGTCGTAAAATGGGGCAAAACTCAATGAACGTCTCGCTTTAGCAGCGGACATTTTGGGCTCAATTGTGGTCGCAAGTCGAGGACTAGCTAATTCTCTTGCATTGTTTAGACAGATGGCGAGAGACCCCGTGCGTAAAACCCCTAAAGACAAACACGGAGGGAGGGGAGGCAGAAGCAGGAGGGAGGGCTGCCTACTCTGAGGCCATGAAGAGAGCTTGGAGGATGCTGTTCATGTAGCAGGTGTTCCCAAGGTTAATTAACCCAATCTTCCCGGTTTCCGATTTGGAGGCCAAGCGAGGATAGAGGTTGGCCAACTCGTTTTTCTGGGATGTCCAAGCGTTCTGCCCCAGCAGATGCTTAATGCGATCTTCGTTAGGAATTGGGAGAGCCTTCCAAGAAGAGAACGGGAGAGAAAGAGAGAGGGAGAGCGGTGGGTGGGTGGGTGGGAGAGAGAGTGAGACGGTGGGGGGAGAGAGTGGGAAAGAGAGAGGGTGGGAGGAGAGAGAGGGAGAGAGAAAGGGAGAGTGGTGGGTGGGACGGTGGGTGGGGGAGAGAGGGAGAGAGGGAGAGGGTGGGAGGAGGGAGAGGGGGGAGAAGAGGGAGGGGGAAGGGAGAGGGGGAAAAGAGAGAGGGTGGGAGGAGAGCGAGGGAGAGGGTGGGCGGTGAGAGAGGGGGGGAAAGGGAGAGAGTGGGAGGAGAGGGAGAGAGAAAGGGAGAGTGGTGGGTGGGAGGGTGGGAGAGCGAGGGAGATGGTGGTTGGGGGAGAAAGAGGGGGAAAGGGAGAGAATGGGAGGGAGGGAGGGAGAGAGAGAGTGTGTGTGTGGGTGGAGAGAGGGAGAGGGTGGGTGGGGGAGAGAGGGAGAGAGGGAGAGTGTGGGAGGAGAGAGAGGGAGAGAGAAAGAGGGAGAATGGTGGGTGGGTGGGAGTGTGAGGGAGAGGGTGGCAGGAGAGCGAGGGAGAGGGTGGGTGGGGGAGAAAGAGGGGAAAAGGGAGAGTGGTGGGTGGGAGGGAGGGAGAGTGTGTGTGGGTGGAGAGAGGGAGAGGGTGGGAGGAGAGAGAGGGAGAGAGAAAGAGAGAGAGTGATGGGTGGGTGGGTGGGAGAGAGGGAGAGTGTGGGAGGAGAGAGGGAGAGGATGGGTGGGGGAGAGAGAGAGGAAAGGGAGAGGGTGGGAGGAGAGAGAAGGAGGGAGAAAGAGGGAGAATGGTGGGTGGGTGGGTGGGAGAGAGGTCAGGGATGGGAGAGAGAAAGGGTGGGTAGGAGAGAGAGAGAGAGGGAGAGGGTGGGAGGACAGAGAATGAGAGAGAAAGAAGGAGAGGGTGGGTGGGAGAGGGGGAGAGAGAGAGGCAGAGGGTGGGAGGAGAGAAAGAAAGGGAAAGGGAGAGAGAAAGAGGGAGAGGGGGGAAACAGAGAGAGAATTAGCAGACCATTGTTTTCTATGGTCATTTTATCGAACTGATGTGCACACTGGCATTATGTGGACAAATGCCACATAAACCTGTGTTGCCCATCAGCCCTTCAAGGTAGTCCAGACAAAAAGCATAATCATGAATCCTGGGCAGTCAGTTTGGCCTAGTGGTGAAGGCACCAGGCTAGAAACCAGAAGATGATGAGTTCTAATCCCACCTTAGGCATGAAAGCCCTCTAAGTGACTTTAGGCCAGTCATTTTCCTTCAGCCCAGCCCACCTCACAGGGTCGTTGTTGTGGGGAAAAGAGGAGGAGGCAGGAGTATCAGGGGATGCTCACTGCCTTGAGTTATTTGTAAAAATAACAACGGCGGGATACAAATAAATAAATACAATTTGAAAATAACCATCTTAATAAACCTATCCAAGAAAGGTTGGAAGCTAAGGCTCTGATGCTAATCCAGGCCAATTTTTGCTAAAATTTAAGACTTTGTTGCTAACGGCCAAAACTTGTCGATTTCAAATTTCCGTGTTTTATTCCTTCCTCACGAATAAATAAATTTTTTTTGCAAAAAAAAAACAAAAAAGGACCGGACTTACTTTTATCGCTTCCACCAGAGGCTCGTAGAGATCTGGAAATCCTGAGAAACAGAAGATCATGCAATGGATCAGTTCCGCCAACTGATCCAAAACCCGCGATGCCGAATTGGAGTTTTCCTTTTGGAGGGCGGCGATCACTCTGGGAATATGCGGCAGAAGCTGTTGAGAGGAAATAAAAGATCGGGAGGCATTGAGGAACGGAATTTGCATCCAAGGAAAAATGTGAGCATGCAGCGAAGCCTGAAAAACAAAATACATCCGTGGCTGAAAATGCAAATAAATATCGCAGGATCCAGTCTGGGTCGGTCACCGGCACCGGAAGTTTTGTCTTCCGAGTTTCCAGACTCATGCTGATTTTCGGCCTTCCGGAGGCCGGCGGGGGGTCATTTTCACCTTCCCCAGGCTTCAGGAAAGCCTCCGGAACCTGTGGATGGTGAAAAACGGACCCAATGGGCCTACCAGAAGATCGGAAATTAACTTCCGGTTGGGCTGTTGAGCCGTTTTTCACCCTCCCCAGGCTCCGGAGGCTTTCCTGAAGCCTGGCAAGGGTGAAAAACGGCCCAACGGGCCTTCCGGAAGTCCAGAGGCTTCAGTGAACCCTGCGTGCATGCATGTGGGGGGGGGACAGCGTAGGGGGTTCTGCGCGCATGTGTGAGGGGAGGGCATTGCATTGTGCCCTTTTGGCACCGGATCAAAAAAAGGTTCGCCATCACTGGTATAGGGTCTCCTGCTTGAGTAGGCGATTGGACTAGAAGACCTCTAAGGTCCCCTCCAGCTCTATTCTGACTGAATTTCTCTCTAGCAGAATGTGTGCTTTGAGCTATTCTGTGGTATTTATATGGTGCCTGGTTGTGTGTGGCTTTTTAGTTGTTGATTGGGGTGTTGATGGCTGGCTATTAAATTATAGAGGAGGAAGGGGAGGAAGCTAACCACCAGATTGCAAGAACACAAGCGAGCGCTCAGACGAGGAGACCCGAACTCATTGGCAGCCTCATATTGCAATGAACGAGGACACACATTCAATTTTGCAGCTACGAAGATTGTCGGACGAGCAGGTACAAAAACAGCCAGGGAAGTGATTGATCCCTGAGGATGGGCTCCGGCCTGAGTCCAAAAGCTTGGAAGACAAAAACCTTTAGTTCCGGTGACCGACCCAGACTGGATCCTGCAACATTATCCTGGGACACGCATACTGGCTTTCACTCACAATAAATATCCTTATAAACTGGCCAACAGCCCGAGGCTCAAAGCAATACATGATTAATCGGGACAGGAATTTACCAGGTGAAATGCTTCGTGAGAGTGCTGGAAACTCAGCAACATGTAACGCAGGATAGAGAGGGCCCCCTCTCTCAGAATAGGGTAGAGTAGCTTGGAAAATACCTACAGAAACAGCAAAGCAAAGAATAGGGGAGGTAGATTAGTAGAATTAGGATACACAATTCCCACAACAGCACCATCTCTGGTCTGGCCAGAAATGCTGTGTAAGACTTGGAGAATGTAAGCATGAAACCAGCAGGGTGACTTTGGGCCAATCACCAAGAGACTGAGAGTTCTAGTTCCACCTTAGGTATGAAAGAAAGCTGGGTGACTTTGGGCCAATCACCAGGAGACAGTGAGTTCTAGACCCGCCTTAGCCCTGAAAGCCATCTGGGTGACTCTGGGCCAATCACCAGGAGATGGTGAGTTCTAGTCCCGCCTTAGTCATGAAAGCCATCTGGGTGACTTTGGGCCAATCACCAGGAGACGGTGAGTTCTAGTCCCGCCTTAGTCATGAAAGCCAGCTGGGTGACTTTGGGCCAATCACCAGGAGACGGGGAGTTCTAGTCCCGCCTTAGTCATGAAAGCCATCTGGAATGACTTTGGACCAATCACCAGGAGACGGTGAGTTCTAGTCCCACCTTAGTCATGAAAGCCATCTGGGTGACTTTGGACCAATCACCAGGAGACGGTGAGTTCTAGTCCCGCCTTAGTCATGAAAGCCATCTGGAATGACTTTGGACCAATCACCAGGAGAAGGTGCGTTCTAGTCCCGCCTTAGCCCTGAAAGCCATCTGGGTGACTTTGGGCCAATCACCAGGACACGGTGAGTTCTTCTAGTCCCGCCTTAGTCATGAAAGCCAGCTAAGTGACTTTGGGCCAAACTTTGCAACTTTGAACGGTCCCTAAATGAACTGTTGTGAGTCAAGGACTACCTGTACGGTACCGTGCACTGAGACGTGGACCAGAAACAAAATGGTGGTGGGCTGATATTTCATTGGTGTCCCTCCCAGCCAGGACAATGGCGTATAGGTATTTTTTGCAAGCAGATCCCATATGAAGGAGGAAACCAACCCGCTCAATTTTGGAAAGCGTGACTTCCATCAAGATGCTGAATTTCTTGACCGCCGCCAGATTCTTCAGCAAGGCTATGATCCATTTGTCTAAGTTCTTCCCCAGGGGCCATGAGACCCATTCGATCATCCTGCAGCGACAAAGGAGAAAGACGGAGAGACAGAGATTAGATTGGGATTAGATGAAGGAGTGCAAACCAGCTTCAAAGTGGCAGATTAAAGGAGCCGAGGTGGTGCAGTGGTTAAAGTGCAGCACTGCAGTTCAGCAGTTCAGCTGTTCGAATCTCACCGGCTCAAGGTTGACTCAGCCTTCCATCCTTCCGAGGTCGGTAAAATGAGGACCCAGATTGTTGGGGGCAATAAGCTGAACTCTGTAAACCGCTTAGAGAGGGCTGTAAAGCACTATGAAGCGGTATATAAGTCTAAGTGCTATTGCTATTAAAGAAATGGAGCTGTTTGCAAGATAGAATAGAATAGAATGGAATGGAATGGAATGGAATGGAATGGAATGGAATGGAATAGAATAGAATAGAATAGAATAGAATAGAATAGAATAGAATAGAATAGAATAGAATAGAATAGAATAGAATAGAATAGAATAGAATAGAATTCTTTATTGGCCAAGTGTGATTGGACACACAAGGAATTTGTCTTTGGTGCATATGCTCTCAGTGTACATAAAAGAAAAGATACATTTGTCAAGAATGGTTGTCATAGGGTTCAAGTAAGCAATCAGGAAACAATCAATATGAATATAAATCGTAAGGATACAAGCAACAAGTTACAGTCATACAGTCATAAGTGGGAGGAGATGGGTGATGGGAACGATGAGAAGACTAATAGTAATAGTTGTGGGTGCTCCATCACTGGAGGTTTTTAAGAAGAGACCGGACAACCATTTGTCTGAAATGGGATAGGGTTTCCTGCCCGAGCAGGGGGTTGGACTAGAAGACCTCCAAGGTCCCTTTCAACTCTGATCTTCTGAGTCTGAAAGCTTGGAAGGTTAAACTTCTGGTCCCGGTGACCAACCCAGATTGTAACATTATTTTTTATTTATTTTATTTTATTAATGGTTCTTATACGCCGCCCAACTCCCGTGGGGCTCAGGGCGGCGTACAACGTAATCTAAGAACAATAAAAACAATGATAATGATTAAAAATTACAAAAGTTAAAAAACACACCAACATTCATACATGGGGGATTGATCTCAATATCACCCCGCCTGCCGGAAGAGCCATGTTTTAATGGCTTTACGGAAGGCCAGCAGGGTGGGAATAGTCCGGATCTCTGTGGGGAGTTAGTTCCAGAGAGCCGGAGCTCCCACAGAGAAGGCTCTCCCCCATGGGCCTGCCAACCGACATTGTTTGGCTGATGGGACCCGGAGGAGACCGACTCTGTGGTTCCAACTGGTCGAAGGGAGGCATGCGGTAGGATGCGGTCCCGTAAGTATCCTGGCCCCGAGCCATGTAGGGCTTTAAAGGTTAAAACCAACACCTTAAATTGCATCCGGAGACTAATGGGCAACCAATGCAGCTGGCGGAGAATAGGTGTTACGTGGGTGTACCTTGGGTGTAACATTAGTGACTTTCTATTTTTCGTTACCTTCCAATCGCGGTCATCATCTGAAGGTCCGTGATGCTGTCATCGTTGGTGAGGTTTCTTAAGATGCCATCCATCAGCTCCAGCGGAACGTATTGGACCACACTGGCTAAGGCAATTGAGGGATCTTGATCATCTGCAAAACAAATGAGCAGGGGCAGGCCAACCATTTTAACCACATCTATATAGGCTATGCAAAAGAGACAATCGACCAGCCCAAAAGAGAACCAAAAGGACCCCAGCATCTCTCCACCAGCAATCAGCACTCAGATCAGCATAGATTAACTCCAAGGTCAACTTCAGACCAACAATCAAGTAAGCAAAATACCCCAGTCAAGAAACAGCCAAAGAGCCATCAGTAAACAGCCCAACCAAAGAATATCTTAAGACCGCCCCCACCCACACTGACAGGTGGGACAGCAGAGTATACACAGACAGCAAACAGCACTCCTTATTAGCACTGATGATGTTACCTAGTTGGGTAATGAAATGTCTGCAAGAAAACAAGCAAGCTCAGAGAGCACCAAGGACTCCATAATTGTCGTTCTCCTCCTCCTCCTCCTCCTCCTCCTCCTCCTCCTCCTCCTCCCTTTTTCCTTGTGACAAACCCCACTCCCTTCTACTACTGATGATGTTACCTAGTTAGGTAATGAAACAACTGCAAGAAAACAACCAAGCTCAGGGAGCATCAAGGACCCCACAGTCGTCATCCTCCTCCTCCTCCTCCTCCTCCTCCTCCTCCTCCCTTTCTTCTTGTCCACAAACATCACCTCCTTCTAGGCTGATGACGTTACCTAGATTGGTCATGAAACATCTGCAAGAAGACAACCAAGCTCAGAGAGCCCCAAGGACTTCACAGTCCTCCTCCTCCTCTTCTTCCTCCTCCTCCACCACCACCACTATCAATCCCACTCCCTTCTAGCACTGATGATGTTACCTAGTTGGGTCATGAAACGTCTGCAAGAAAGCCACCAAGCTCAGAGAACACCAAGCACCCCTCAAACCATTTTAAAGTTGAAACGTTGTGAACCACAAGCATCCAGATCTTGGGGTTTTGCCCACTGATAACCATTAAGATACAGGCAAGTTAAAAATTACAACTTAAGATGGTTTAAGGACCTAAGGGACAGGATGGCTGTGCACAGGTAGTTCTCGACTTAACGACCATAATGGAGCTCGCCATTTCAGTCATAAGCCTGTTACATCATAAAGTCACCGGATGGTCACGCTGGATTTTATGACCATTTTTGCTCAAGCAGGAAAACCCTACACCCGTGATGGCGAACCTATGGCACGGGTGCCACAAGTGGCACGCGGAGCCATATCGGTGGGCACGCGAGCTCAGGTACGGCGTGCATGTGTGCACCATCCGGCTGATTTTTGGGCCTTCTGGGCCCACTGGGAGTCGGGAAACAGACTGTTTCCAGCCTCTAGAGGGGGTGGGGAAGGCCGTTTTCACCCTCCCCAGGCTCCTAGAAAGGCTCTGGAGCCTGGGGAGAGCGAAAAATGGGCGTGCCATTGCATGCTGGGAGCAGGGGGGTCATGCGTGCATGTGCGGGGGTGCATGGAATTATGAGTGTGGGCACGCACACACGTGATCCCCCGCATTCCCCCCCCCCTTTTGGCACGCGAACCAAAAAAGGTTCGCCATCACTGCCCTACACCGTTCCAGACAAACGGCTGACCGGTCTCTTCTTAAAAACCTCCAGTGTTGGAGCACCGATTTGGGGCTCCGTTGCGGTCGTAAGTCAAGGACTACCTGAAAAAACACTGTCTGAAACCAAGGTATATACAAAGACACACCCATCCCTACCGATGGTTGAAATGATGGTGAAGAGTTCCTTCAGAGAGGGAAGGATGGAGGTCACCTGAGCCTTCCAGATTTTCTGCAGCAAAAGGCTGACTTGGATCACCTGGTCCAAGAACTCCATGATGGCGTCTTCCCTTCCCGAGGTAGTTTGGAACTGCCCAATGCATCGGACCAGTTGTTGGCAGAAAAGGACCTGGCATTTGCCGGTGGGGACACACAGAGGGTACTGGATTAAGAGCTTACTGATCTTCACACATTGCTTCAGGCCTGGCCTCTCGCAGATCTTCCGTAGGACTTCGGTCCTCAGTAGACTGAAGACGTCGTTGGCTGAAGGACCATCCATCACGAAGGGCAATCCAAGGTGTATGTAATCAAACACGTACAAGCTTCTCTTCCCCAGAGGCCCATAGCCTTCCTGGAGGAGGCTTAAAAGGAACTGAGCATTGAAGAATTCTTCAAAGGCCTCTTGATGATAAAATCCACAGACTTCCAGGATCTCCTTGCCAACGGACCTCTTGAATTTGGTATCACCCAAGAGAAAGAGCTTGGTGGAAAGCTCCAGCATTGACCAACACTGTTCGGTGTCCATGGTCCTTTTCAGAGCCTCGATGATACGCCTCACCAGGCCTTGCTTCATGTGATCGGGGTAGGAAGAGGCCAAGATGGCTTCCAGGATTTTATCCATGTTGGCTTCTTGGAAGTCCTCAAAGAAGATCAGACCCTGTTCAGGCCGCTAGCAATTCCTGGAATGGAGATGTTGGGTTACATATCGTAATTATAATGACTGTAACAGGACATAAATATGAAAAGTGGAGCCACAAAGATTCCAAATATTTTTGGATGGCCATCACAAAGACAAAAATTGTCAAATCTGGACAGGTAGCTTTCTTTGCAAGCAAACAATCTGTTGTTCTTATGGTCTAAGAATTTGTATATTCCCATATCACATTTAATCACTTAAATATCAGCCACCAGTTCATATTTGGTGCTGCAGCTGCCAAAAAAAACACCAATGCAATCCTAGGTTGCATTAACAGAGGGACAGAATCATGAGAAGTGTTAATACCGCTTTATAATGCCTTGGTAAGAACACACTTGGAATATACAGTATCATCCAGTTTTGGTCACCACAATATAAAAAATATGTTCAGATACTAAAAAGAATGCAGAGAACAGCAACAAAGAGGATTAGGGGACTGGAGGCTAAAATATACGAAGGACGGTTGCAGGAACTGGGTATGTCTAGTTTAATGAAAAGAAGGACTAGGGGAGACATGATAGCAGTGTTTCAATATCTCAGGGGCTGCCACAAAGAGGAGGGGGTCAACCTATTCTCCAAAGCACCTGAGGGCAGAACAAGAAGCAATGGGTGGAAACTAATCAAGGAGAGAATCAACCTAGAACTAAGGAGAAATTTCCTGACAGCGAGAACAATTAACCAGTGGAACAGCTTGCCTCCAGAAGTTATGGGTGCTCCAACCATGGAGGTTGTTAAGAAGAGATTGGCTAACCATTTGTCTAAAATAGGTTTAGGGTCTCCTGTTTGATCAGAGGGCTGGACTAGAAGACCTCCAAGGTCCCTTCCAACTCTGTTATTCTATCATTCGGAGGGTTTTTTTTGGAAGTAGTTCCCACACAAAACTAGCATTTGCTTTCGAAGCATACCATCTACTTCTGATTTTCTCTCTCTCTCTCAGCGCACAAACACCCAGAGTTAGAACTGATGTGGTTCAAGAGACACATGTAGGTGTGTGTGTGTGTGTGTGTGTGTGTGTGGGCGCGCACGCACTCAGGAGGAGAGGAGAAATGTTTTGCACCATTGTGCAACATTTCTTGCCTGAGCCAAAATTCACTGGCACTCTATGGGCAGGACCGGAGCCCTTGCCCTTTGCAATTCAATTATACAAAAAGATACGGGTTGTAATTCGTCCACTAATTAACAGAAAGTAGAAGATAATTAAGCTCCTGAAAAATACCTCTTGCGTTCCCCTAGAATGGGTCAGATTCAGAATAATGTTCCCTCATCCAAGGGGGTTTTATACTATCTGCTAAACTGAGAATAAAATAATGTAAATATCTCCAAAATAGACTTAGGTACATTTCTAGCACGGCAAACCATAAATTTTCATTGTATTCTAAAATTCTGTCTGTGTAAATAAAATTTCTGGAGTTTATTGCCCTCTGTTCCTATTTTTCCTGTCTCATTCTCCCCATTCTCAACTTACAACCACAACTAGCCCAAAATTCCTGTTGCTAAGCGAGACAGTTGTTAAGTGAGCTTTCCTCCATTTTACCACCTTTCTTCCCACAGTGGTTAAGGGAATCACTGCAGGTGTTAAGTGAGGAACACGGTTGTTAAGTGAATCCAGCTTCCCCATTGATTTTGCTTGTCAGAAGGTCGCAAAAGGGACATGACTGAAACCGTCATAAATATGAGTCAGTTGCCAAGCGTCTGAATTTTGACCGTGGGGATGCCGCAACAGTCGTAAGTGTGAAAAATGGTCATAAGTCACTTTTTTCATTGATGGTCACTAAACGAACTGTTCTAAATCGAGGACTACCTGTAAGTATTTTTGTTTTGTTTTTCATTCTTTCTCCATCTTTTAACAGAACCGACACTTTTATCTTTTCCTCGAAGGATACAATTCTGCTAAATAAGATTTTTTTTCAAAAAAAATTTTTTTTAATTAAAATAATGTTTTTTCTGTTTTTTTAAAGGTCATAAAGCCAGGTGTGACTCACATAACAACCATTTTGTTTAGCAATGGAAATCCGGGTCCCAATTGAAGCCATAAGTCAGGGACTTACCTGTAGCTGATTACAATCCAATGAAAAGCAAAATATTTCCAGATGGCGGTAATACTTTTTCCCCCGCCTTTTGCTTAGATATTCTGTGTTTTCTCTGGGAACGGGGGATATTTTTTTTCCTGCGTCTCCTTTCACCCCCTTGAAGGCTTAGGGCCTGGGCCATAAAAATAGCAGCAACCAGGAAAAGAAAATTCCACTGACCTTGCTGTCTTTCATTCCTGTTCTATCAACCCCCAAAATTGCATCACTGTCTTTTTCCACAGTCCATCGGACATCATAACTCACGAAGAAATTCAAGACCTCAGGAACTTTCTGAAGCTGTTGCAATATCTGAACCAAACTGATTGGCCTACCCAGAAAGGTCAGTCTGAATAATATTTTAGTTTATGATCCTGGGTTTTCCTAAGTGGGGAAAATCCCCTGTTTGCCCTTAGACACCCAAATCTGTCTTTTAGTCAATCCTTCCTGGAAGAAAACCAGAACATAAAACAATAAAGCTGGAAGGGACCTTGGAGGTCTTCTAGTCTGACCCCCTAATCAAGCAGGAGACCCTCTACCATTCCAGACAAAGGGTTGTCCAATCTCTTCTTAAAAACCTCCAGGGATGGTGCACCCACAACTTCTGGTGGCAAGTCGTCCCACTGGTTCATTGTTCTCCCTGTCAGGAAATGTCTCCTTAGTTCTAGGTTGGTTCCTCTCCTTGATTGGTTTCCATCCATGACCACAATCGAGCCCAAAATTTCTGTCGTTAAAGTGAGGCATTTGTTCAGTGAGTTCTGTCCCATTTGTACGACTTTTCTCGCCACCGTTGTTAAGTGAATCACTGCAGCTGTTAAGTGAGGAACACGGTTGTTAAGTGAACCGGGCTTCCCCATTGATTTTGCTGGCCAGAAGGTCGCAAGAGAGGAATCGCATATATAAGAGCTGAAGTGGTGCAGTGGTTAAATGCTGCGACTGCAGGCTGACTGCTAGTTCAGTAGTTCAGCTGTTCAAATCTCACTAGGCTCAAGGTTGACTCAGCCTTCCATCCTTCCGAGTTGGGTAAAATGAGGACCCAGATTGTTGGGGGCAATATGCTGAACTCTGTAAACTGCTTAGAGAGGGCTGTAAAGCACTATGAAGTGGTATATAAGTAAAGTGCTATTGCTATATTATTGCATGACATCCACCCCCCGGGACACTGCAACCGTCATAAATACGAGTCAGTTGCCAAGCGCCTGAATTTTGATGACCTTGGCGATGCTGCAACGGTCATTACGTCACAAGTCACTTTTTCAATGTCATCGTAACTTTTAACGGTCACTAAATGAACTACTGATAAGTCAAGAACTATCTACACCTCAAGAGCCGTCCGATAGGATGGTCCTTCTCCTTAATTCTTGTATTCTCAGCTCTTTCTTCCTCCTGGGTGATGGCTCTTCGGCCCTTTTATTACCGAAAGGAAGGTTACAGTTTCCATCGGGACCACAGAGATATTTTTGGAAATAAAAGATTACGCTTCAGTCTAGTATAGATTTTGCCTTTATTTTTAGCATGCTTTACTCAATCTCTCAGCCTGTGCAAAAAAAAGGCCAAGCTATTCTTTAGGACAGCGGTCACCAACTGGGGGTCCGTGGACCACTGGTGGTCTGGGAGAAAATTTTGATGATCCGCAGAAAAATTATTTGCATTGTTTTACATTGCACTAAATCAGGGGTCCTCAAACTACGGCCCCTGGGACAGATACGTGCAATGAACGCTTGTGTGAACGCTGCAGAGAGTCTCCCCCTTCGGGGTCTTTTTGTGCGGGTCGGAGGGGGGCAGAAATTCCGACTTTGCATTATCTTTGTTTGGTGGCAAGATGTCGGCAGTGTGAACGTCCATAAGACTGGCTGCTTTACCCACAGGTGTGACAACACCTAGAGACCACGAATCTGTGGGAGAAATACGCTGAGCTTTTGTGCAAGCAAATACTTTATGAAAGCTCTTCCAGAATTAAATAATAAATTAAAATCTCTGAATCTGCAGGAGTTTTTTTCCCCTCCTTTATTTTTATCTGGCTGTTTACCAGAAGGATCTTTAAAGACCGATGTCCTGTTTTATTATATGCGTCCTAAAAAGCTAATCAGATTAATTGCATCTGTGCTTTTATTGTCACGGGCTGTTTTGTTTAAAAGGAAAAGCACTGTACCTTTTATTTAAAATAAGTCCCAGGGGCTGGAGATATTCAAACATTTGCTGCAATCTCCTTGGGTTTTAAAATGAAGGACTCGTTCTTTTAATTATTAAGGAAGAGGCAGAAGAAGTATTCTGCCAATTGTTTGTGAATTTACAATAAATAACCAGCGTAACTTTCAAGTGGGGACTTTGAACCACTTCAAAACTTACTCTGGACCTGCCTGACTGCATGCCACAGCCTCAAAGATGCAAAAATCACGAGGATTAAATAGACACCATTAACAGAAATACTGTAGAATTTATCCGGCTTTATTTTGCTTTGGTCAGAGGTGTTCAAATTCTGGGTCTAAAGAGAAAGAAAGAAAGAAAGAAAGAAAGAAAGAAAGAAAGAAAGAAAGAAAGAAAGAAGGAAGGAAGGAAGGAAGGAAGGAAGGAAGGAAGGAAGGAAGGAAGGAAGGAAGGAAGGAAGGAAGGAAGGAAGGAAGGGAAAGGAAAGGAAAGGAAAGGAAAGGAAAGGAAAGGAAAGAAGGAAGGAAGGAAGGAAGGAAGGAAGGAAGGAAGGAAGGAAGGAAGGAAGGAAGGAAGAATGGAAGGAAAAAAGAAAGAAAAAAGAAAAAAGAAAGAAAAAAAGAAAGAAAGAAAGAAAGAGGGAGGAAGGAAGGAAAGGAAAGGAAAGGAAAGGAAAGGAAAGGAAAGGAAAGGAAAGGAAAGAAGGAAGGAAGGAAGGAAGGAAGAATGGAAGGAAAAAAGAAAGAAAGAAAGAAAAAAGAAAGAAAGAAAGAAAAAAGAAAGAAAGAAAGAGGGAGGGAGGGAGGGAAGGAGGAGGAGAAGGAGAAGAAGGAGAAGGAAAAGGAAAGAAGGAATGAAGAAGGAACAGAGGAAGTGTTTATAAATTTATCATTTTCTATTGAAAACTAACTAATTAAATAGCTAAATAACTAAAAATACAGGGAAGGAGGGAGGGAGGAGGAAAGAGAGAGAGAGAGAGGAAAGAAAGAAAGAAAGAAAGAAAGAAAGAAAGAAAGAAAGAAAGAAAGAAAGAAAGAAAGAAAGAAAGAAAGAAAGAAAGAAAGAGTTGAGGGTTTCTGGGTTGAGAAAAGACTATTAAAGGGGAAAATATGACACCATTCTTAAAATACTCATAGAAGGGTGGTAAATACAATCAAAACCCTTTCCTTTCCTCTCCTCTCTCCTTCCAGCACGCAGGACCCAGAATAATAAATTCAGATTCAGAAATAAATTCAGAAAGGCCGATTCTCTCCGAGTCTCGGCCCGCAGTTCCTAACAAAAGCAGCAGGACAATGAGATCTTTATATCGCAATTCCAAAACGATTCTCCAGCTTCCTCCTTCTGGAAAGCTTTCATTGGAATACCTGAAGCAAGCAGGGAATTCTTCTCCGCAGGTAATAAAACCTCATCTTCCGGCTCGGTGATGCTGGGACAACAGGAGGGGAAATCCTGAATTTTGTAAGGATACAAAAAACTGACCTTATGGAAGGACACCATGCCAAACCAACTCCCTGCTTTGCTGCCAAGAAAATAACTGCATTTTGCAAAATGCTGTCCTTTGCTTAACTTCTCCCTGCAGCAAAATCGATGTCTGAGAACAGGAGAGGGAGAGAGCGGCTGAGGGAATCTTTTTTTTAAAAAAAAATTTTTTTTAAATTTTTATTTTACCGTGAAAATGGTCAAGGGTTTTCCCCAAGCTGAACAGACGGAGCAGAAAGTTAAATGACGTTTTTTTTGTGCTGTTTGACGGACCCAAAAGAAGGAGCAAGGTTAGATTTTTTTTGCTCCTTTCCTGTCCCTCAACCCCTGAGGGCCACGCAGGATGGACTCTGTTGTTGTTGTTGTTGTTGTTAGTTGCGAAGTTGTGTCCGACCCATCGCGACCCCATGGACAACGTTCCTGCAGGCCTTCCTGTCCTCTACCATCCTCCGGAGTCCATTTAAGCTCACGCCGACTGCTTCAGTGACTCCATCCAGCCACCTCGTTCTCTGCTGTCCCCTTCTTCTTTTGCCCTCAGTCTTTCCTGGCCTAGAGGTGGAGCTGTCACCTCACAAACAGGAGGCTGGGAGTTTGATCCTAGGTAGAGGCAGATATTTCTCTCTCTGGGCACAAACAAAATGTATCTGTTGAACAAAACTCCACATTGGCAACAGGAAGGGCATCAGGCCAGGAAACACTCAGCTCCATTCAGTTGCCCAAGACTCCACCCCACAAGGGATTATGGGGTTGTTAAAAGACGATGATGAAGGTGTGTGTGGGGGTGTGGAAGGAGGAGGACTGTGGAGTCCTTGGTGCTCTCTGAGCTTGATGGTTATCTTGCAGACGTTTCATTACCAAACTACTGTATTTTTCGGAGTATAAGACACACCTTTTTACCCCCCAAAAGAGGGTGAAAACTTGGGTGCGTCTTATACACCGAATGTAGGTTTGTTTATGGGTTATTGGATAGAAATGTATAACTATGTATATCTTGATATGATTTATGGCACATGTATGGATGTGTATTTGAAGATTGTGAAAAAATATATAACGTACGCCGCCCTGAGTCCCTCGGGAGTAGGGCGGCATATAAGAAAACCAAAATAAATTAAATAAATAAATAAATAAAAATTATTTAAAAAAGAAGAAGTGCCCTAAGATCACATGATTCCCCTTTTGCGACCTTCTGACCAGCAAAGTCAATGGGGAATCCAGACTCACTTAACAACCGTGTTACTAACTTATGCACGGCAGCAATTCACTTAACGGCGGTGGCAGGAAAGTTTGTAAAACAGGGCAAAACTCGCTTAACAAATGTCTCACTTAGCAACATAAATCTCGAGCTCAATTGTGGTCATAAGTTGAGGACTACCTATACCAGGGGTGGCCAAACTATGGTTCTTTGAGGACCTGTGGACTTCAACTCCCAGAATTCCTGAGCCAGCCATGCATGCATGGCTGACCTATACTGTCATCCTGGCTAGCTAAGACGGGTTTTCTTGTATTTTAACTTTCTTCTTCTTCTTCTTCTTCTTCTTCTTCTTCTTCTTCTTCTTCTTCTTCTTCTTCTTCTTCTTCTTCTTCTTCTTCTTCTTCTTCTTCTTCTTCTTCTTCTTCTTCTTCTTCTTCTTCTTCCATCATATCTGTCATCGGACGTTGTCGATCCTATTTTTATCAACAGCCGCATGGAAAAAGTACTGTTGAGTTTTGTCCAAACCGGTCCCTTAGATTTTGAAGCCATGATGTTCACCTTCTTCTGCCTGGACCTCGTTTGCCTTCAATCTTTCCCTGGAGGATTAAGTGTCACACCACATGTCCGAAATATTCTAACTTTTGCTTTTTAATGGTTTTGATGATTTCCCTTGGCTTTCCCAGGCGCCTTATCGCCTCCTCCTTTCTGATTTTGTCAACCCAGCTTATACGTAACAGCTGCCTGTAAATCCACATTTCAAATGCTCCTAGTCTCTTCAAGTGGCTTTCTGTCTGCGATCAACCCTCCACTCCGTAGATCAGGATAGAAAAGATCTGACAAGCCTGGTTTTCAATCTTAGGCTTATGTCGTGACTGCAGAAGACCTTTTTCAAATATTAAATATTAAGTATTTTAAATTAACTTTTTCAAACGCATTGCTAACAATTTACCCTTCCAAAGAAAGCCTCCCTTTTGAGAAACGAGGATGGGGCAGGAGAGCATTCGAAACGTGACAATTTGGTTTGCTCAGATCAAAAGGATCCATTCGGCGGCCTCCAAAACGAGGTGGAAAGATTGAGGAGTGGAATCGGATGTGGTACCATAATTCACAGCCTACTGGGTGGGTGGGGGAGACGATCCAAATCCAGACAGCAAGTCAGTTCAGCGGGCATCCTCTCGTCTTGCAAAGAAGAAAATTACAGCATGACTCAGCAGTTTCCCTACCTAAATCCATCATCTATTGATCGAAAGTCGCTCCGGTCAGATCAGAAACTCGTACAGAGATGCGAAAAGCGATTTTGTTCAGGGACCAAATACTTTGGTGGAGGGGACCGCTTTTTATCGTAAACCTGCGTGCTTTAATGCAGTGGCCCCCAACATTTTGGGCCCCAGGGACCGGTTTTTCCGTGGACCAGAGGGGCCGTGGTTTCGCGTGCTGCCTGCATCCCACGGGTGGGGCTTCGCTTGTTTGCGTGGCCCGGTTTCTGGGATGCCGTGGCTTTAATGGATAGTGTGCTATTAATCCACCCCAGTCTTGTGGGGTGGGGTGCAGGTAGTCCTCGACCTATCACAGTTCATTTAGTGACCGTTTGAAGTTACCAAGGCACTGAAAAAAGTGACTTAGGACCGTTTTTCACACTTAACGACCGTTGCAGCCTCCCCATGGTCAGACGATCAAAACTCAGACCCTTGTGCAGGTAGTCCTGGATTTACAACTGCAATCGAGCCCAGAATTTCAGTTGCTAAGCGAGGCAGTTAAGTGAGTCTTGCCGACTTTAAGACGTTTCTTGCCACAATTGTTAAGTGAATCACTACGGTTGTTAAGTGAACCTGGCTTCCCCACTGACTTTGCCAAAGGGGATCGCATGACACCCGGGATAGTGCAAACGTCATAAATATGAGTCAGTTACCAAGTGTCTGAATTTTGGATCATGTGACCATATTAATGCTGCAAAGGTCATAAGTGTGAAAATGCTGATAAGTCACTTTTTTGAGTGCCGTTGTAACTTCAAATGGCTGTACAACGATCTGTTGTAAGTTGAGGAGTATTTATATATATACCAGAGGTCTTCAAACTTGGCAACTTTAAGACTTGTGGACTTCAACTCCCAGAATTCTTCAGCCAGCATAGCTGGCTGGTGAATTCTGGGAGTTGAAGTCCACAAGTCTTAAAGTTGCCAAGTTTGGGGACCCCTGATATATATTTATGATGGTCACACGCCCCAGGGTTACGTGATTGGTATTATTTATAAAATTAATACCAGTATAACGGCGGGATATGAATGAATGAATGAAAGAATGAATGAATGAATGAATGAACACATAAATAAATGAATCGATCAATCAATCAATCAATCAATCAAAACTTTCCTGCTACAATGAGAAGCATCAACCTCTTCCTGTAAATCAATTTTTTTGGGGGAGGGGGATAAATATTTATTTTTGAGTTGGAAACATAAGCTATGGTAGGTAGATGGGACCACCACCCCCGGCCCATCTCATCCAGCAGTGTGTTCTTCCCAACTGACCAAGGAAATCCACCCATCTCCCAGGAGATGGTCTCCAGAAGCATCCCAGGATCATTAAGATTAAGAGCCATGGATCTCCAAAGCATCCATGATCCAACCCTTTTTGTGAAGCCAGCCAAACGGATTGCCAGCCCATATCTTGTGGCGGTGAATTCCAAAGTGAAATTCCAAATAAATTACTAACTTACGTATGTAACTACTTCAGCTTCAACCACAACAATACACGAGCACATAACAGATACAAACTCAAAGTGAACCGCTCCAAACTTGACTGTAGAAAATACAACTTCAGCAACAGAGTGGTAAATGCCTGGAACTCACTACCTGACATTGTGGTTTCGTCACCAAACCCCCAAAACTTTACCCTTAGACTGTCCACTGTTGACCTCACCCGATTCCTAAGAGGTCAGTAAGGGGTGTGCATGAGTACACCAGCGTGCCTACCGTCCCTGTCCTAATGTTCCCTCTTATCAGTACTTATCAGCTGCTGTGGCCTAGAGGTGGAGCTCTTGCCTCACAATCAGGAGGTTGTGAGTTCAATCCTAGGTAGCTGCAGATTTGGGTCTCCTGCTTGGGCAGGGGGTTGGACTAGATGACCTGCAAGGTCCCTTCCAACTCTGTTAATCTGTTAATCATGTATATAAACAATGTTATATCTATGTATATTACCAACACGTACTTGACAAAAATAAATAAATAAAAATAAATAAAATAAATGTATGTATGTATGTATGTATGTATGTATGTATGTGGATGGAGAGAGAGAGAGAGAGAGAGAGATACACTTAACAAATGTGCTACTACTTAACAACTGCAGCAATTCACTTAACAACCGTGGCAAGAAAGGTGGTAAAATGAGGCAAAATTCACTTCCCAAATGCCTCACTCAGCAACAGAAATATGGGGCTCATATTATGGTCATAAATCGAGGACCGCCCCTACTGCTTCTGAATCGGGAGGCTCCATTGGAGACCGACCGACAAGCCTGGTCGCAAACACTCGGCCGCTTTCTCTCGGTCCCGGTCCCGCCTTCAACCCGGCCAGCCCCGTCTCCTTACCTGGGCGTCAGCGCTCCACCCTCTCCGGCAAAGGTGGGATCCACTCCGGAGGCAGCGCGCGTGGGAAGGGGGCGATCCCTCGCTCCATCTTAAGGAAGCGGCTTCCTTGGGAGATCTCGCAACTGGCCTCTCTCCGTCTGCAGGGATCGCCCCCCTGCGAGGCCGGCCTTGCTCCTCCTCTCTTTTTGGCCAAAGCCCGGGCGGCGGCGGCGGCGGCGGTGGATCTAGCCGGCTGGTGCAGTTCGACAGCGCCAGGGGCTGCGGCAGCCGGCGCCGGACTGCAGGGAGAACCTCCCGCACCTTTGGAACGAATCCGCTTGGCCGCGCGCTGGTCTCTCGCTCTCTCGCTCTCTCTGTGTCTACCTGCGGATCTGCCTTGCGGAGCACCCGCGTATATCTGTCTGCACAGGACTGGACTCTGATTTCTCAGCTGACCTCTCTCTCTCTCTCTCTCTCTCTCTCTCTCTCTCTCTCTCTCTCTCACTCTCTCTCTATCTATCTATCTCTCTGTAACTATCTAAATATCTATCTATCTATCTATCTATCTATCTATCTATCTATCTATCTATCTATCTATCTCTGTATCCTATCTATCTATCTATCTTCCATCTATCTATCTTCCATCTATCTATCTTCCATCCATCTATCTATCTATCTATCTATCTATCTATCTATCTATCTATCTATCTATCTATCTATCTATCTACCTCTATCATCTATTCTATCATCTATCCATCCATCCATCTATCTATCTATCTATCTATCTATCTCTGTATCCTATCTATCTATCTATCTTCCATCTATCTATCTTCCATCTATCTATCTTCCATCCATCTATCTATCTATCTATCTATCTATCTATCTATCTATCTATCTATCTATCTATCTATCTCTCTGTAACTATCTAAATATCTATCTATCTATCTCTGTATCATCTATCTATCTATCTCTGTATCATCTATCTATCTATCTGTATCATCTATCTATCTATCTATGTATCTATCTCTGTATCATCTATCTATCTATCTATCTATCTATCTATCTATCTATCTATCTATCTATCTCTGTATCATCTATCTATCTATCTATCTATCTATCTATCTATCTATCTATCTATCTATCTATCTTCCATCTATCTATCTTCCATCTATCTATCTATCTCTGTATCTTCCATCCATCCATCCATCTATCTATCTAATTTATGTAGCAGTCCATCTCACAAAAAGTGTCTTTAGGCGGTGTACTTTTTCATCTACTATCTATCTACCATCTCTCTCTTTTTCCCACTCAAAATCTATCCTTTCATTAATGTAGCCATACATCTTTCTCTCCACCCAATATCTATCTATTTATTCATCATCTCTCTCTCTGTCTCTCTCTCTCTGTTTCTCTCTCTCTCTCTCCCCTCCCCCTCCTCTCTCTCCTCTCCTTCCCGTATCGCAATTCCAGGCTCGCGTCTCCTTTAAAACACCAGCTGATCGCTCGCTCGCTCTCTTCCCCCCACTCCCACCCACCCAGAGCCCCCTAGACTGGGCTGGCCGGAGAAGTGCCGGAGAACTCCATTTCCCAAGAAGCCTTGCGCCCGGCCGGCTCTTCCCTCCTCCTCCTCCTCCTCCTCCCCCCTCCCCTCCTCCGGCTCTTCTTTCCAAAGCTTGCTTCCCCGCCGCCTTCACCTTTTCCCACGGCGGTCTCTTTCCTCCTTGCGCCGGAGTGACGGCGGACTGACAGACGAGGGAGAAAAGGTAGGCGTTGCCACGGAGCCGGTGGAGGGGGGAAGGCGCAGTCTCCGGCACCTCCAATGAATGGGAGGCTGGCTCAGCACCAGGTGGGCCCTGGCAGGATGGCTTTCCGGGGTCTCCTCTCCTTTTTCCTGGGAGTTTTACTGCCATCAAAGTTTTTGGGGGGATG